>BDIU01000405.1:4360-23457 GCA_002118135.1 Trebouxia sp. TZW2008
CCTGCCTGCCTGCCTGCCAGCCTGCCTGCCTGCCAGCCTGCCTGCCAGCCCCTCCGTCTATTTGTGAATATTTGACTTTGTGCAGCTGGGGAGTTTACTGGCGCCTCCTTGAATCCAGCGCGTACTCTTGGACCCACATTTGTGTACCACTGTAACTGGAGATACGCTTGGGTCTATGTGCTAGCAGAGCTACTAGGTATTGCGCAAGTGATGCGGTGAATGACGTGTTGCATATGCAGAGTGCCCAATGATGCAAGCTGTCATCATGACAGGATTTGTGGCTGCTGCTGTTTATTGTTCTTTGACCAAGTGCTGCGTTGTGAACAATTCAATTGCTTTCTTCATTTTCGCACAGGCGATACCGCAGAAAAGAATGCATTGCGCAATGATTTCGACTGGGCACTCAACATCTCTGCACATTGGCTTACATTGCATATGGTTGGCTGTCGCATGTACGTCTTCATTGAATGTTGTCACGTCCACTGCATCCAGCTGCACTACTTGGTGTAGTCGCCTTTTCAGCCTGGCAATGCACAGCAATGCCCGTGGGTAGGGTTAGGGTTCACCCTGTAGTAAACTCTACACCCTAAACCCATATTATCTTCACAAGTCCCAAGCCTGCATAGCATCAGCTGCAAGGTTGCATTTCGCTAGACATGACTGCATTTAGATTGTGCATGTAGGGCAGCAGTCATATGATTATCACTCCAGCTGTTGGCCAGGCTAGCCACTTGTTACCAGCAGGACAGCAGCAGTCACCACCTTGACAGATTTGATGGCAGCGCTGCTGTTAGCAGCAATGCCGTAGGTGTTTGCCGTCATTTAACGTTGGGGACTGCAACCTGTAAGCAATGGGTTGCATGACAGCTGGCTTTCAGCCACAGCAGCCTGTATCATCTAATCATCTAAAGTGAGAGATTGTGGCGTCAGAGCATATGTGCGATGCAGGTGGTGTTGTTGCTGGTCTTGTGAGCTGGCCTCTATATGGCACTGCAGGCAAGCATTCCTATAACTCAGATAGCATATACATATGTTGCCTTGGCTTGTCCGCTATCCTGCAAATTTGATGACGTGATGTTGCATCCTGACAGTCTGCCGACAGACCACCTGCAAATGCATACATCCCCACATGAGCTGCATTGTCAGAACTCTCACGGCTTCTCGGACACTACAGCACTTGTATTTTGCGGCACCTCAATATGTTGTCAGTCAGCCAGTGTTGGAGGCCTGCAATATGACAGTCGACTGCCAAATGTTTCTTTGCTCCTCTCTCAGGGCCATGGGCAAGAAGGGTGCTTGCTCCTGTTTGGAGGGTTCTTGGTCCCTGCTGGCGCCGCACCAGTGCAGCCACTCAGAAGGGTGTCGACAGCCTGCCACCTGGCGTTTCAGCCTTCCTTGACCTCAAAACAAGTAAGACTGTGTAGCCCGCTGGTGTGGCCCAGGTCCCTTTGTGTGTGTGTCATTTCTGTCGCTTGTCGTTGTTTTGCTGCTTGACACCTGGCCTTTCAGCCTTTCTTGACCGCAAAACAAGTAAGCATTTCCCATGGCCTCAGCATGCAATGTCTGAAGCGATAACCAAAAAATTTGAAACGTGCAATCCAGTGGAGGTGATGTGTGAATGGCACTGATGTGCACTGCCAATGTAATGAAACAACTTCGAGTAATGCATCCATTGCACACCTAGGCAATAAGTACACAACACAGGAGCTCATGCATGCAGCAGAAGTGGAGATGCATAATTACATTTTGAAGAGAAATCTTCATATTCAAACAATTGTTCGGGTTGGAGAAAGCTTCAAGGGAGCTGATCCGAGGTGCTATAAGGACAAAGTGATGCTGAAATCTGTGTAGAACAGGCTGGTGACAGTTGATGCTACTTTTGCTGTTGCAGCCACTGAAGGGGAGGGGGGTGAAACTGGGGATGGCGATGAAGAGCAAGGGGGTGACAGCGGCAAGAGGAGCCATGACCATCAGTCACACCAGGGGCATCAGCAAAGGCCCCAAGAGAGAGGCTTACTAAAGGCACCAGGGCAACATCAGATGCGGGCCAGAAACCCTAATCAAGATCAGGATGGGCATCACAACGGCTACAATCAGCAGCAGTACATTCCGCAGTTCTCGCCACAGCCTCTGGCTCCGAGACCAATCATGGATCGTTCACCCATTCAGTACCAGAATGATACCCTGACACGCCACCCTAGCATCAACATGGACTGGCAAACCTTGCGTGCCCCCAGGACATGAGGGCAAAAGAAGCTGAAAAGGCACAAATAGTGAATGTGGGAGAAAAGGGGATTAAAAAGGAGACTTTTTCATTGTCAGGCATCAACATGAGAGCCAGTGTGGGTGAAAACCTGGGATAGGATTTGGAGATGACTGAGTCATGATCTATGATGGTCTTTTGGTGGCAATAAAGAGACTGCAACACAATGACAAGCTCAATGTGTTTTGATTTCTGGCAGCTGCCACTGTGGTTGTCAGTAGTGTGGTACACATCAGCACTCATAAATAAGATGGCCCTGCCTGTCCAGATGTCTGGGCAAGTAATAAAGCCTGTCCAGAATGTCTAAGTCACATTGGCAGAATGTCTCTCAGTTGCAAACAGTGATGCAGGCCTGCTGCAAAATTGCATATATGTATCAGCTCAATGCATGCTGTTCAAAGCGACTGCTTCATGAATGCCTTCCTGCCTGTCAAAGTTCTTTTTGATCTTGAGTAAGCACTCTTAGGTGCACTGCCTGTCCAAAGTTGACTCAGCAACATCCTTTGATTGACAAGGGTGACCTTGACCCAATTAAGATTGGGTGACATCTGTGTTTCAGACTCCAGGAGGGCTTTCATTACACTTGATCCAGTATAGAGCAATAACACGTTGCCGAGTTTGGCTTCAAAGACTGCCTATCTGGAAAATTTCTGTGTGCAGCCTTTTTGTTTCAAACACAAGCTTAGTTTTGGTTAAACTAAACAAACGATGTTTGACCATGAGTCTGCTTGTCAGTCTTTCAGACCAGCTCCTGCTTCGTGATGCTGTGAGAGCACGTCCTAAATAGTTACGGATTGCATCGTTTGATGCATTGTAACATATTAATGCTCTCTGCACATCCTACAGCAACTGACATGTGACAGAAATGATTTGTCAGATCTAGACTGGCTATCAGTTTGCAGATATACTTTAACAGTTACTGATGAGTCACCGACAGCATAAAACAGCATAGCAACATTGCTCCGCAGGGGGCATCATGAGACGAGCAGCAAACAACCAACAACGCGAATAATTCTGGCAATGTTGACCCATTGACCTGCTTGTAGAGCGTGCATGCAATGGCCGCATAAGCACATATACAATCCTGCAAAAAAAGCTGAACGCACTGTCAAACGAAATGCTCACGAACTCAATTTGAATAGCTTACTATTGAGCGCTCAATATGAGCAGCTGACTATATCCCTCTTAATGACATGATCAACTTGTACACAGCACTGTGCACAAAGCGTGCCAAACTCAGAAAACATTTGTTCTTCGTCGTCCTTTGCCTAGCATCATTTCTTTTGCCTCATTGACCTTGGTAGCCAGGAAACTGCTTCCACCAGAGTCAGGGTGGTTTGCAATCATGATCTTTCTGTGCGCTTCCTTGACTTTCTCAGCTGCTGCAGATTCTCGAAGGCCTAGTATCAAAGCCGCCTCTCGCTTCGTCATTTCGGACTGGAAGCCTCCCTACAAGCATCAGCTGAAGTATCAGACAATTGTGTATAAAATCTCACCGACCTCCATCTTCAATATAAGTGCGTTGGTTTAGCACAGTAACAAACTGGTTGGAGACAGTTGAATGCTCTGGTACATACTAAGCTGGGCCTGCTGAGCCTGATCAGCACGCTTTCTTAACGAGAACAAATGAAGAATGAGCTATCACGTGATGAAACTGTGCCAGGAGCATGCATGAAAGGGAACACCGAAACATCTGCTAGCAATTACAGTAGGAGTGCCAAGAGCTTGAGAGACGAGTTGTGCAGAGCTGTAGCAAAGGAGGCGATGGCGCAAGATATGCAAACTTGACTGTAAAGACCACAACGTGGAGCAAGACATCAAAGCAACGGTTACCTTGTAGAAGCTGCGCCCCACGGCAGATCCCGCTGTCGACCACTTGGAGCCCACTTGTATTATAGCCCTGCCCGCATAGGCAGCAGCGCCTATGGCCAACCCTGCTATCAAAGGGGTGGTCTGCGCGCAAAGTCAATGAAGCTTAGCACAGCAGCTTTCTTGATTGTGCAGCGAGGCCAGGACCAGCGAAGCGCAAGCCTTACCATGCAGGTGTCACCAGTCAAGCAAGATCCTAGAACCGAGCAGGGAAGTGGCTGGCAACCTGTAGATGTCGCACGATGAGGCAAGCAGACGGCACTTGCTGTAAGATAACGCTTGCTGTGATCAAACGATGAGACCTGACAAGCGCAAGTTGTAAGGTGGTGAAGTGGAAGCTTCGCTTAGCGACCCAGAGCGCATGCCGTATGAGTGTGTGCGTGTCACTAAGCAAGTCGATGTGCGCTGCAGGCCAAGCAGCAGCGAGCGCTTGCCGAGTGAATAAGGGAGCTCGCTACAAACCGATTCCCGTCACCCAGCCTGCCTTCGTGATACTAATACCGACCGCCAGCTGGGGCCAACTTCGACTGATCGAGTCGATCGTGATACGATACGACACGACCCCGCGCGGATTCCGGAACCCCTTGTACACGATCTGTTGAGCTACATTTGGAAAATATCTCGTATCAGTGAACGCGAGGCGTTCTTATTGGTGTTGCCAGGGTTCAGGCAAGAGTGTGGCATGTCCAAGGGAGGGCCAGGAGAGTTAGTGTCGACCAAGGTCGAGGAAGGTAACAGAACGATCTGCTTCAAGTTTGCATTCCATGCAAAATGCTTGCGCAAGGACCATGTCATGGAGATGCAGCGGTGCTATGGCAACAAGTGCTGATTTCACCAACAGGAGCTTGCAACGTGCAGCCTTGATATTTCGCATGAAGCAAGTAGCAATGCAGAAGTGCAAAGAGGAGGCAAGACTGTATGCTGAGTGCTGCAAGACCAGATCCATATCCATTGCCTGGGCTTGCCGGCAGCAGTTTAGCGATCTCAACAGCTGCACTGCACGACAGTGAGTATCTTTTGCTAATGTGGCCAGAAACAGCAGCAGCACCATGTGCAGGAGTTGAAACAGTGATTTCCCTGCAGCACTGGTGACAAGACATTGAGGCAGCTGAAGGAAAGATGGGTAGCTGCTGGACGACCAGAGCTGCCTGATTGGGACGCTCTGTTTGCTGGATTATGATGACAGCATGTCAGAACATTTCTGGGCTGAATGCAAACGTGGCAACAAAAACAAACCCTACGCCACAATGCGTCATACTGGGGGCCCTCTGCAGGTAGAAACAGCTTGATGCTTAAATTCTTGCACACAACAAGGCTGCTACAGCATTTAGGCAAGATTGCAGCAGTTATTGGGCTCCGTTGCCTGTTCAAGCCACTGGAAGTAATTTTCTTCTTGGAAGACTGTGCCAGCAGCTGCGGCATGCTGCATTCAGATACATAACATCCTTCCAGTTTGATGCAATTCTGTCGAGACATTCTTAGCAGGAGCCATGTGCTGCACATGCAATTGTTGGCACGGCATTATATGTCACCAGAAGTTATTGCCTGCCTCAGTGCAAGCTAGTGACATGTGGCCTTGCAGCAAGCTATCATGCATTCGCTTTGACTGCTTCTGACTCCTTTGCATGAAAATTCCCTGATTTCAATGTACTGTTGACATTACCTTTTTTAACAGTGACACCTGCTTGGCGTGCAGACACATTCCATCTGTGTGAAGTGCAGCTGCCTGTGTGTTCTGCGTTGTACCTCTAGTCAATGGTTGCATCAAACCAAAGCTGTGTCAGCCTGTCAATTGTTTCACAGGAAACGAAAATGACACCGCTGTCAGACAGGCACTCAGTGTCATGTTGACAGATCTGCAGACAATGTAGAGACTTTGTGCGTTGCACCCTGCCACCTGCATCAACCTAGTCCCTCGGTTAAAAGCTTGCTGTGTGACCAAGGCAGCCTGGTCAACCAAGCAGGGGTCTTGGGCTGGGTTGTGGGGTCTGTCATGGGGTCGTTCATGGGCAACCATTAAGGGCTGTGAACGGCAGCGCCGAGCAGACTGCGGCCCAATCCTCAGCAGCGCTTCAGTCGTGCTCTGTCGCCAGAAGCTAGATCGGATCTTCTGCACTGTGCTGAGACGCGCACGGTGTAAGTCGGTTGTTGTTAGCCGTATCGACTGTAGGTCACTGCGGCATGGCCATCACAGTTGATCAGCTTCCCGTGTCCTGGTCTGGATGCATCGGTCTAGCATGCATAGTCTTGGTGCTCGTGGCGATTTGCAGGCTTTTGAGTCAACAAGCTATACCAACGCTACAAGTCAACTTGTCCGAAGGTGATCAGGCTGTGATGCGACTTTGCTCACAGACTTGGACTGGTACCAATGCTGTTGGCTGTCATTGCAGCTGAGGCTCAAGATGTCATTGCTGCGAACGGATACACAGCTAATGGCCAGTCGGACGCGCGTCAAATCCCCTGTTATGATCCTGGCAACATGCAATTCTTGGGCCACATGCCTGCTATGACTGCAGCACAGGCAAGACACTGCAGACTTGTGACGTCGAGCTTGAAAGGCACTTGAGGCTTAATTCAACGCACTCTGGTCCTCTACAGGTGAAGTCAGTGGTATCTGACGCACATAAGGCTGCCCAGGTCAGACTGAAAGGACTGAGCAAGCTTGCTGACATGTTTATGTGCACATTCCAATTCGTGGACGTCTGGAAACTTACTGTAGGAATGGAAGCACTCAAGCTTCCAGCAGCGTGACTTACTGCTGAAAACTATCTTGAAATACACAATTGAACATCAAAAGGAAATCTGCAGGTACAGCACTTGCCGCTCTTGCTGTATCTGTACACTCCACCTGCTAAGGTTTACACAAACGCTCTTTCGACCTGCAACAAAGTCTGACAGTGCTGTACTCATGTGCAATCATTTGCTAGTGCTCAGACGGCCATGCCAGTGATCTGCAACAAGCTCTGACAGTGGCTGCAGTCTACAGAGTTTCATCACGTGACTCGGGAAAGACAGCAGTAGATGCAATACTGGGAGAAGTTATGGTGACGTGTGAAAAGATTTGGTGGTTGATCAAGCACGGTCGCAGGTGGCTAAAGCCAGAATACAGATCTGCTGGCATCATGGTGCGTTTGCCTGCCTGCAGATATAGCAGATGTCACTGAGGGTGTCTACATGAGGTGTGCTTGTCTTTGCATGTCCCGGGCTGCCTCTTTAGACAGAGGCTCCCGTTATGCCGCCTGACGGCGTAGACTTTTTCTTTTCTACTCTTTCTTTGCATGTCTTGTCACAGGCATGTCGAGCCTGACATGCATCAGAACAATGATTCTGGTTTTGCTGCAAGTTCCTGGCCTATTTAGGTTGATGCGGTGGTGTTTTGTGCACAGGCAGTGTGGCACTTTGAAGATGCAGTAGTCAGCGTGGCATCCGGTCTACATATTGCAGACAGTGCTTTGTGCCATGCAGATGTTCTACAAGTCAGCTAGAGTAGAGTACCATCCAGTTGGAGTGGTAAGCTGCCCTGCTTATGTGCACTGCTGACAGTACATCTCCACAACCTATTCTTTCCATTCCGGCAGTTTGACAGCCAACAATTGTTTCTTACGTGTTCTTGATGCTGAAGTGAGCTGTGCATCCATGTAGCAGCCCCCAGTGCATTGCTTACAACATACCTTCACAACCCATCATTGCTTGCATGCTGCAAGCCCGGCGTCTTGTCTTTTTTTGCCTACTTTTGCTTGACATGGAAGTGACTGTGTGTAGTGCCAAACTGTATTTGACACTGGATTGAGCTGTGCGTCCAGGTTGGAGCCATCGTACCTTGGAATTACCCTTTCCACAATGTGTTCAATCCCTTGACGGCAGCTGTCTATGCCGGCAACGCCATTGTCATCAAGGTATGTGTCTTCTTTGCACTGCCGCTTGGAGTCATTGTTGCTCCTGTCCAGTTGTTGCATACAACACGAACCTTTGCCATGTTTGCAGGTAAGGACAGTGGCGCCAATGCAAGCAAGCTGACAAGTCTAAGGCCTGTGAGTGTTTGTGCAGGTTTCAGAGCATGCTTCCTGGTCTTCCCTGTACTATGGACGCATCATCAAGGCTGCTTTGAAGTCTGTTGGTACGCACAAGCCTTTGCATTGGATCGTTCGTTCATTTGTTCAAAACGCATGCTAGACAGGCTCAGCAGGCCCAGCTGGGTACGTACTGGAGCAATCAACTGTCCCGAACCAGTTTGGTCCTGTGCTGACGGTCTCAGCACATCCTGTAATTTGACACACACGCCTGAAGAGAAATGTCTTGGCTCTGCACCCTGTTGCAAGCATTTGGATTGCGCTGCATGTTGCCTGAATTCCGGAATAGGGCATCACGCTGATGTCGTTAATTGCTGCTGTGGCATGTCTAAGTTATTGTACTTGAAAGCCGGCAGCAACCGGACACTTGCAGCTTGCCGGCCTGTCGTGGATAGTCTTTCTCTTTTGACTTTATCCCATGACTTTTTCATGATTCATTTTGATCAGCCTGTGGGTGACTGAAACTTCGCCCTTCTGGTTGCAGGGGCTCCTGAGCATCTAGTGCAGATTGTGACTGCCTACGGAGAAGCTGGCAATGCCCCTGTGACTTCAGTCGTGAAAAGGCTCATCTTTGCATACTGCAAAACCTCTCTTCTGATTGCAGGAGCTCCTGAGCATTTGGTGCAGATCGTGATTGGTTATACAGAGGCCAGCAATGCATTGGCGACATCAGGCATGAACAAAGTCATCTTTGTGGTAACGATACTGATTGCAGCAAGTTTGCTCTTCTGATTGCAGGGGCGCCTGAGCATCTAGTACAGATTGTTACTGGCTACGCAGAAGCTGGCAATGCGCTGGTGACTTCAGGCGTGAACAAGCTCATCTTTGTGGGATCTACTGATATCGGCAAGAAGGTTATGCAGGCAGCGGCACAGAATCTAACTCCTGTGGTTCTTGAACTGGGAGGAAAAGATGCCTTCATCGTTTGTGATGACGCCAACCTCAGCGAGGTCTGTCCCATTGTGCTGTGCATGCCATTTGTCTTTTCATTGTTGTGGAGCTATGCATTGCTGCATCGTGATAGTTGAGCAGGGAAAGATGCAGTCACTGTCTGTGATGGTGCTGCTTATCTTCCCACAATCTGTAAGACAGCCGTAGTCAATACTGCCGCTTACCCTTGGCCTCTTGCGCCTTGCAGACAATCCCAACAGCAATGAAGGGAGCCTTCTTCAGTTGTGGTCAGAACTGCGCAGGCGCAGAGCGCTTTTTTGTCCAGGCAGGCGTCTACGACAGCTTTGTCTCCCAAGTAGCGGACATCACCAACGGCATGAGGCAAGGGCATGCCCTTGGGGCTAGCCCTGTGGACTGTGGTGCCATGTGTATGCCAGGACTAGCTGAGAAAGTGGCTGAAATAGTTGATGATGCTGTTCAGCGTGGAGCCAAGGCAAGCTGCTGCGCCTTGTTTGAGGCTTGTATTTCACGCAATATTGTGCCCTGGTTGCTTGGTGCGAATCTAGTTTGACGGCCTTTGTTGCGCAAGCAAATGTGTATGCATTGTTCATACCAAACATGACACTCCATCTTCAATATGAACTGCTGCACAATATGAAAGTATGTCCAGCTCCTGGTCCTTACCCTGCCTTTCTTGACATGCGGGCGTATTTGCTGCGACACACATGCACCTCGCCATGTCACATGTCTGTGTGTACATGCCCTCTCTGCAAGGAACAAAGTTCCAGGGAGCCCTGAACTACTTCATTGCAAGATTGTTACTGCGGTGTGCAGGTGCTGGCTGGCGGTCACGTGGTGCAGCGTCCTGATGGGGGCCAGTTCTATGCTCCAACAGTCCTGGTCAAGATCACTCCAGACATGCGTATCTGGAGGTGCGTCACGCCTTCCGTCACTGTCTTTACCAAGTCATTTTGCTGCTAATCCACCTGCTGATTGACAAAGCAACAATCAGCAGATTTGCAAAGTCCTGCTTGACACCAAACAGACATGCTTACCTGGATGTGTATGTCATGTTCTGAGCATGCCATGCTTCTGCTATATGGCTTGCTGCATTGTCTGATACACTTGACTATAATGTAGGCAGCAGTTGGAGCCCTGCCCTCCCAAGTTCACCTAGTAATCACGCTCAGGTCATGCATAAGCTTGAGAAGATCTACAGTCAAGCTGTATCTGCTTCTTTCTGTATTACAGCTACACTGGCCATCAGTTGCTTGTGAAACAGCAGCATAGACAGCTCTTGTTTCAAGAGCGTCTGTTGTCTAGTGCAGCTGCAGCAAAGCAGGGAGCAAAGGCAGCTTGTCATTCTGCATTGAGCTGATACAGTTGACAGTGGTGACAGGGTGCCACACCTGCGCTGCTTGGCGCACACACCCCAAGATTGCCCACCGCTTCATGAGTGGTCAAGATCAGGCCCCATGATCAGCATCAAATGCTCATACCAGCAAATGACTTGAATGGCTTTGCTGCTTCCTTTGTTACAGCTGCACTGGTTGACACATGCCTCTGGAACAGCAGCGCAGACAGCTGTTGTTTCAGGGGGAGTTTGCTGACCACTGTAGCTGTAGCAAAGCATGGAGCAAAGGCAGCTTGTCATGCTGCATTGAGCTGATACAGTTGACAGTGGTGACAGGGTGCCACACCTGCGCTGCTTGGTGCACACACCCCAAGATTGCCCAGCGCTGTTCATGAGTGGTCAAGATCAGGCCCCATGATCAGCATCAAATGCTCATACCAGCAAATGACTTGAATGGCTTTGCTGCTTCCTTTGTTACAGCTGCACTGGTTGACACATGCCTCTGGAACAGCAGCACAGACAGCTGTTGTTTCAGGGGGAGTTTGCTGACCACTGTAGCTGTAGCAAAGCATGGAGCAAAGGCAGCTTGTCATGCTGCATTGAGTTCATACAGTTGACAGTGCAGACAGAGTGCCACACCTGCGCCATGTGGTGCACAGACCCAAGATTGCCCACGGTTGTTCACGAGTGGTCAAAATCAGGCCCCATGATCAGCATCAAGTGCCCATGCCAGCAAATGACTTGACTGGCTTTGCTGCTTCCTTTGTAACAGCTGCACTGGTTGCCATATGCCTCTGGAATAGTAGCACAGACAGCTATTCAGGGGCGTTTGCTGACCATTGTAGCTGCAGTAGAGCATGGAGCAAAGCTAGCTTGTCACTTCTGCATCAACATTTAAGCAGTTGACAGTGCAGACAGAGTGCCACACCTGCCTTGCTTGACTCAAGAGGTGCAGAGTCAATCAAGGCTGGTCATGAGCGGTGGAAATCAGGCCCCATAACTTTTCATGGCAGCAGACTACTTGATTAGCTTTTGACGACTGTGCCTGAGCAAATTCAAAGTTGACAGGATGCTTCACAGGAGCCTATCTTGCAGAGGGCATTGGGCCACTTACAGCACTAACAAGATAATGTGGCATGCATCAGCAACAATTCTGCATTGCACAGGCACAGCAAGCCTGACATGAATGTCAAGCTTATTGCCAGCATGTCAGCCTTCAAGTATGTGAGCAACCACACTCTGCAAAACATCAGAGACTTGTCAGCCCATTCATATACATACTTGATGTTGCATACATCAGCAAGAGTAGAGTGCACCTGTGCTCAGCATTGCACAGGTGCAGCAACACTCGCATCACTGTCAAGCTTGCTGCCAGCATCCCCGCCTTCAAGTATGTGAGCAATTACACTCTGCAAAATGCCAGAGAGCTTGGTCAGATGTACTTGTATACGTACTGGATGGCTGGCATGCTGGCACTGAGGTTGAAATGCATGTGGGCCTTGCTTTGCCTGCTCAATGCAGCCTTCTTTGCTGGCGATGGCTGAAAGCCCATCACGCTTCAAGCCTGAAACCCTTGAGTACATGAGCAAGTACACTCTGCAAGATGCTCGAGAGCTTGGTCAGATGTGTTTCAACATGTCATCAGTTGGTTTGTCACAGTCATCAGGGGCTTAACTGTCGGCGAGCTTGACAGGCATGTGGGCCTTGCTATGCCTGCTCAATGCACCCTTTTTTGCTGGCAATGGCCAACAGCCAACATTGCTTGAAGCCTGCAACCTTTTAAGTATGTAATCAAATATGCTCTGAAAAGTGCCAGAGCTTGGTCAGATATACTTGTATATATACTTCATGGCTGAAATGCTGGCACTGAGCTTGACATGCATGTGGGCTGCGCTATCCCTGCTCAATACAGACGTACTTGCTGGCTGTGGCTCAAAACTAACAATGTCTGAAGTCTGCGGCTTGCAGTCATCCGCTTTGTATTAGTCCTGTCTTGAAAGCAGCATTCATCACAGTACTTCTTGCACATGAATATTCTGCCACACCAACCTTCTGCCACATCAATGCTCTGCCTTCTGCAATGATGCCAGCCTTTTGCTGATTGGCAGGTTGTGCTGAGTTGAACCACTGATGAGCAGGTGTGCTGAAATGGCTGGCATTGTAGCTGATTGCCAGTAGTCTGTGCTGAGATAATCTGGGTTTGTGCACACTGCACAGCAATAACACTGAACGGTGCCAGATGTATACACAGTGATCAGCAGTTGTGCTGAGTCGGATTCGCAGTTGTGCAGAGATAATGCACAAACAGCAGCACAACAAAAAGATGCTGAACTGTGCAAAGTCTCTACAGGGCTGGGCCAGCGCTAGCTGTAATATTTAGCTAGCTCCTGTGCTGAAGTGTTATTGAGATGAGCTGGACTTGTTCACTGGTTATCAGTTACGCTTACTGAATTTGTACAGGGAGGAGGTGTTTGGGCCAGTGCTGGCTGTGGTGAGGTACAACACTGATGCTGAGGCAGTGGCGCTTGCCAATGATTGCCCTTTTGGACTGGGCTCAACAGTCTTCTCGGGCAGTAAAACACGTGCCAATGCAATTGCTCAGCAACTGCAGGTAGAGTTCACAAGCTGCAACATACTTGTTGTGCCTTCCTGCTCATGTTTCCACAGCGAGATGTAGGAATTCACAAGCAAAGCAAACTTGACTTGCACATACAGCCCAGTCAACTCATCTTCCAGGCTTTGCTGCTTACTGCAGTAATCGCATGCTGCAATGAACACTGCAGATGCACAACACATGCTGCTTCTACTCACTGAGGCTCTGCTTATGCTGCCTAATAGTGCAGATGTTTTGTCCCTCATTCTTGTATTGTCCAAGTCAGCGCACTCAGCTAGCTCAATGTGGGTTGCGTGGTCACCAAGGGCATGAGCTGTTCAACAGAAGCCGCCTGTTGTGTTGAACACTGCCGAAGAGCTCAACTCCTTGGTGATCATGCAATCCACATAAAGGTGGTTGAGTGCACTTATGATGCATTTACAAATGTCAAACCGGCACAGAACTCACAGCATAGATCCAGCCAAATTTGCCTGTAGTGGTTCCGTCCATAATGAGTTGAAGTACGACTCACAGCACCGTTCTGACCACGTAAGTGAGCTTATGACTGTGCAGGCTGGCATGACCAGTATCAATGACTTTGGCAGCACCTACATGTGCCAATCGCTGCCATTTGGGGGAGTGAAGGACAGTGGGTTTGACCGCTTTGCTGGCATCGAGGGTCTGAGGGGACTGTGTGTGCCAAAAGCTGTTTGCCAAGACAGGTATCACCCTTCTCTCATGATCACATTCTGCTGCAATGCCAAGATAGCTCTTGCCTGCTGTACCACCCAAGTACTCGAGTATAGGTGGAACTCAGCAAAGCAGCAACTGAGCTCCTTTGCGTATGTCAAGGCACTTAGACAGTGTCTTGTTTCCACAGAAGAATGTTCAGCGTTTGCAATGAGCAGGTAACATGCCTTGAAAGCTGCATTCGTGCTGTAGCTGCTGTCAAAACACAGAGCTCCAGTTTTGATGCTCTTGCAGGTTTCCCTCATGGACTCAGCTGAAGACTGTGATCCCACCCATACTGCAGTACCCAATTGGGGACAAGTCGTTCCAGTTTGCCAGTGCACTTGTCAGTATGTTCTACTCACCCAGCCTGACGGGCAACATCAGCGGCTTGAAGAGCTTGCTGCTGGCTTTGTTGCCCAGCACATCAGCCTCCTCAAGCAAGAAACTGTAGTAGTCGCCTGTGAATCGTTGAGTGGATGCCTGTGAGAGTCAGAGAATACATCGTAGCTTACAATTCCCTTGAGAGAAGTGTAACACTGCAGATCAATGGTGACTTTGCAGTAATGCATGCCTGATTATTGCGAAACAGCCTCATGAGCTGAAAGCGGTAAACAAACTTTTATCTACCATGTTGCAGAATGGATGCACAGCCGGTGCACGCAGCATACGTTGCAATGCAGCGCTCACACAACATGAACTCTTTGCAGATTTGAAGACAGCAGGACACAAACACGACCTGTTCATGATGGCTGAGTGCTAAGCTGTGAATCGAGTGATGTGGCTTTGAGGTTCTGGCTGTACCCATTGCTACGCTTACGTGCTCTGTGCATGCACCAATATGCCCTGGCGTCCAAATCGGCAAGTCTCAAGTTGGCTCTGGATTGGCCAGTGTATCATCCTCAGAAACTCCAAACAGTTCCTCTTATATTGCTAGTCATGTTGCAATGATGTGATTTGGGCCAAAGGCAGTTCTGCAGACACTGCCAGATGCATGACCTGCTTTTGCAGCACTCGCCCCAATGGCGTGCAGAAAACAAGTCTTTCAGCTTGCTGCTTGCAAGCCACTCTATGTGTATAGGTCTTGGCTTTCACCTCTTATTCCTTGCAGCTGCCTTTGCTGCCGCAGTCTGCAGATAGCATCAAAACTTGTTAAACTTGGCGTGAAACAGAGTGCATCTCATGAACCCCATTGAACTCACTGCTCAAAAGCTGCAACTTGTCAAGTATCCATACCTTTGATGCGTGTCGTGCACTGCGTCCTATATGTGGTCTTTCACCATCTTGCATAATGGTCTCTTCTGCTTGCTGCAGCTCGCCAGTCTACATGCACACTCAGCTTCTTGTTTGCAATACACAGTCATGAGTTCAACGAGCATGACTTGCTGGAATTGCTGACATTGAAGAAGCACAGCTGCTTACAGCGTATGAGGATTTGGATGACAGGCTGAAGGCGCGGTCTTCTACTTTGAATGCCCTGGTTCTCCTCTTCAATGTGTCTTTAGAGGCCAAGAATCCCTCAAACCCCTGCATGGGGTCGATCAACAAAGTTGAGTTGCATATTGTGCTTGAGAATGGCTTGTCAATGCAAACTGCAACATGACGTGCAGCTTTGACATGCACTTTGAGGCACAACGAACCAGACTGTCCAAAGCTAAGCAACTGTTTTTCAAATGTACCTTCACTACGTTGCCATGCACTGAGTGCTCTGCTCCCAGATAATGGCCTTCCTTTTCATACAGCTGTATGCCACCAAGCAAAAAATCAGAAGCCAAGAACTGTGCATAGTAATGTGAACGTGTCAATAACAGAGCTTGCAGTTAGGGAAGCTCAGAAGCTTGCCTGCTTCTCTAGGTTGGACAACTCCTGCTCTAGCTGGGCTTTCTTGGAAGCTAGTAGCTGCAAAGTTGCTGACATGCAGAATGTGCCTCTACTGTTGTGATCTCGTACTCAAGCACAGAGCATGCTATCGCAGGGCTGTCTATAGTGCAGTTGCTAGACCCTTTGTAGCAATTTGTCTGGTCTGCTGGATTTTCAGCCCGATACGCTCCTTTGCAACGATATCCGAGAGCAAGGTACACGACTTGCGTCGGCGTCTGGGTCTATGCCTGACGTGCGTGCTTGGGCACAAAGTTTAGCCCTGATCTCTGACTTTGCCCAGTGGCTCTTTTGTGCAAAGATACCGAAGCAAATTTGTCTCAACGAGGCTTGAGAAGATCACAATTATATGCTGACGCTGACTGCGATGTCAATAGACCCACAGCCGATTGCTTGCGGGCGGTGAACAAGTTTGGCAAAGTTTCGCCAAAACGACCCTGGAGTCGATAAATTGCTCCCTGCTGCAAATCTTTGGATTTTCTGCCGTGCAGGCAGGGTTCTACACCCCCCGCTCTGCCCCGGGGGCAGGACCCCTTAAGATTGCAGCGATAGAGTATTGTCTTGCATGCATCCACACTGCTCTCTTTGCCAATACCAGCAAGGTGCAGCAGTAGCAAGCATATGCGCTGACTACCGGATGTTTTCGCAACAGACTTTTAAAATTTGCAGCAAGTAAGCCCTGTTGCACACAGCAAATCTAATTTGGATTTCATCACACGAAAATCAGCGATTACAGCTTGCACAAAAGCTTGTTTGACGTCAAAGGACCCTTAATCATGTTGTTGACTGAGTTGTTGCAGAAAAGACTTGAGAAGGGTATCATATTCTAGCTGACTATGTTCCGCTGAAAAGATAATCTACCTGATCAGTTAATAGTATTGTAATTTGGGTTGTAGAGCTACTGACAAGGTATGCAATCCAAAGCTCACATCCTGACTCTGACAGAGTATCTGCAGCAATTACCCGGATGTCATGCGCAGGTTAACTACATGAATGAACTAATGTACAGGTGGCTGCACTCCAGCCAAAACCCTTTCCAAAAGCAGCAGAGGCACAGCACGCGACCTTGCATAGCAGCGTCAAGCACGGTGACCACATCCGTCACATGGGTTCGCTGTGGTCATCATCAGAATCAGTAGGATACTCAATGATTGGTGTTTCTGTGCCGCCCGTCTGGGTTGCAGCTGAGGGCATGGGATCTGTCTGTGTAGATGTCGATGCCACAGCATCTGTCTGTGTTGCTGTGCCATTTGCATCAGCCAGGCAAGCATCAAGCTCTGCTTGATTCTCATCCACTTTGACACGCCTTGTGTTGTATGAGCGGCAATGCGTGCACTTTAGCCCCAAGATGTGGAAGGGCACCTTGCTGGCTTTGTTGCAATCATTGCACAGGATGTTGACTCTCCAGCTAGCATAGTCTGGAGGCATGGGTGTCACAGCAATCTCGTTGTCCAGATGCTGCCAATAGAGTGACAAGTCTTCATATGTCTTCATGCAAATTGGGCAGGACATCTGGTGATTCTGTCTCATGCTCTGCATGACAAAAGAACTGATCATTTTCAAACACATATGAACAGAAGCACATACCGCACGCACACACGCTTGGCAGCCGACAAAGCCAATACTCAGAAAGTCTTGTGCAATAACACTATTGTATGGCATCTGCACAATAATAAGCAAGGCTTGTGTGCCTGCTTCATTACATGCTTGTTTTGATGTTGCCATCATACACAGACAATGGAGTCATTTACGTACAAGATCTAGAGAGGTTGTCCTGCATGTGTGCAGGCTCAGAATACAGGGGGCAGGTCAGGGACCTACGCTCAAGCAAGCTTCATGTATGGTGTGGCCACAATTCAGCACAGCTGTAGACTGCGTGGAGTCAAAGAGGAACTCAAAGCAGATGGGGCAGTTCTGCTTCATGCTGTCCTCCACACATGTGTGCTTCCCCTGCAAGGTAGAATTGCCCTGCTGTTAGTCACGAAGGCTGCGAAGTCGACAAGCAATGGATCTGATCAGGTCATTGGCAAAGTTCACATGTTCCTAATGGCTGTCTATGCAATCAGCTAAAAAGCTTGAAGCTGCTTGATGAGAGTGAATTATTTGATTATGCTGAACACAGCGTTGGCATGCAGCACAAGCAGTTTGAACCAGAGCAATCTTCAAGGCTAAGGCTTGTGATATAGTGGAAACACACAAAAGCAGCAGAAATGTTTTCTCAATATACCTGCAACTTCTTGTCATAGCAGCAGCCACACTTTTTGCAGTGGAAAAACTTGTCCCTGCCACCAACTCGGCAAATGCCACAGTCATTGCAGTGAAACTGCTTCTTGCCTCTGTCATCATCAAAGAAAACGCAGGTCAAGCATGTGTAATCACCAAAGCTGACAAAGCAATGCTGGCACTGCTGACTGACAGGCTGCCGCTGGTTGCACAAGGCGCATACAAGCTCTCTGACAGACTTGCGATCAAGCTCATGCCGCTTCTTGGGATCCTGCACCGCCATGCTTGTGTCACAAACTCAGCAAAAGCATTAATGAGTGCCAAATTGGAGGGTGTCTTGGCTTGAGCATCGTAGCTTACTATTTCGTCCTGTGACTTTTCCTCATTGTGGCAATGCCTGCACCAGAACACCTGGCCGCAGCATGGTGCAACTAGTTTGCACCGTCTGCGGTAGTGCTGGCAGCCATGCTGCATCTTGCCCCTGGCCTGCTCTGCTGCGCCATTTGCGTCTTCTCTGTCACTGGCAGCGTTTGACTCAGCAGCACGGCCTTGAGCAGCAGAGAACTGACCCTGCAGGGCATCAACCTCTCACACTGACAGCCTACGTGACAGGGACGACATGTAGCTTGAATGCATTTGAGCAGCTCTGAATTACTGGCAGTGCGAGGCTGCCCCAGTCGCAGGTTGACAAGTCCAGAGAGGCTGGTCGATACCTGCTGGTCTGTGACCGCTTGCTCGTCATCCGTCCTGATAGTGCCATTTGACTCGGCTTGCATCGCGGATCAAGCCTTGTGTTTGATTTTGTATGTAAGCTTGTAGGTGACCGACACACGGTCCGACAGCTGACAAGGTGGCCTTCACTAACAAGTCACCCGCTGCCGTCCAAGTGCGAGTTGC
The DNA here is from genome assembly GCA_002118135.1 of Trebouxia sp. TZW2008. Lineage (NCBI taxonomy): Eukaryota > Viridiplantae > Chlorophyta > Trebouxiophyceae > Trebouxiales > Trebouxiaceae > Trebouxia > Trebouxia sp. TZW2008. The sequence goes on from BDIU01000405.1 coordinate 23,128, forward strand.
GCAAAAGACAGCAAACAAGAGCGAGCAAGATATATCGATTGCACGAGCACAAGCACAAGCACAAGCGTCAGCTTTGTGCAGGCCAAGCAGTGAGCGGGCAGATAGCCGAAAGCTTTCGGCAGCGAAAGGGGCCGAAACCTTTCGCCCTGCCGATTACAAGAAGCCCCATTCTGCCGATTGGCGAAAGCCCTTAACCCTACTAAAGCCCTAGGGCTTCAATCAGCAAATCGGTTGGGTTTTGGACAAAATGACGTGAAACGAAAAGGGTTTGTACCCAAAATACCCTAGTATGTCAGCATTTTTTCCAAAATGCCAGAAAAAATCGTCCTG
>BDIU01000406.1:0-15898 GCA_002118135.1 Trebouxia sp. TZW2008
GGGCGAAAGCTTTCGGCCCCTTTCGCTGCCGAAAGCTTTCGGCTACCTGCCCGCTCACTGCCAGTGGCAGAATTGCATCTCACATGCACATGCACTTCTGGCATTGGGGTGAGCTGTCACTGATCAGCGCATGCTTGCACCTGCATTACACGATACAGCTGTTCAGTGTTGTAGCAGTGATTTCACAGAGCAAGGGTCTTGTGCTGAGAAGCGCAATGGCGTTTCTTTGTGATAGGTCGCAATGCCTTGACCAGTGATCATACCAATAAAGGTCGTGACGCAATATTCAGGAGCAGCAGCATCAAGTCATTCCAGAGTCAAGTCATTAGACAGATTTACTGCTGATCGGGCATGTCATGCTGCGAAGTCTGCAGACGATACAGCTCAGCTGCTTGACCGAACATCTGCCGACCCTTCGCGGTCTGACTTCCTTGCTTGCTCAACAGCCTCCTGTGGCCATTGATGCGCTGCCAATCCGTGATGCATCACATAGCCAGCAATCAGCTATCGCACAGTCAGCTTCGGTGATTGCTTCACAAAGACATGCACACTCCATCAGCTCTCTCACAGCACTCAGGAGAACGCACATAAATGGCACACCTTCTTGCAGCCACGCAACAGCTCCATATGCCCTTGCCACAACCAGCACGCCACTGCATGATGCTAGAACCTACAGCACATTGCAGCACAACCTTCCCCACCCAGCATCACAGCTGCGCACCTTTCACAGTCAGCGGCATCTCAGCGCCGGAGGTGCCAGGAAGGTCATTGAGCAGCAGCAACAGCAGGAGAAGAAGGAGCAGGAGAACCTCAAGGCGCACCAGACTCAGTTTGACAGGTCCTTGGGTGCTCGCAAGGCCAAGAATGCTGAGCACCAGAGCGTCATTGCGCATATGTCAGATGTCAGGACGCCCCGTAGCCTTCTCAACAAGTCTACAAAGCAGACCTGGGAGGTGCGCTCAGACTCCCTTTACTTGAAGGTTTATACAGTCAATATCCTCACACATGCCTGTTGATCATGGACAGAAACAATGAGTATCCTCACACATGCCTAATGATGCGTACTATTGCCTTGTCAGCTGTCACACGTCAGGACGCCTCATAGCCTTCTCAACAAGTCCACAAAGCAGACATGGGAGGTGGGCTCACATTTCCGTTGTCAATAGGCTTACAAAGTCATATCCTCGTACACGCCCAGTGATCATGGGCTGGGACAGCATATAGCATCTTACGCGCCGCATGCTTGCTGTCAGGTGTCAGAGCTCATACCAACTTCAGCCCCCCGCACCACTTTGTCATCACACGCTCCACCTCCCAAATGTGCTGGCTGTCAGCCTGTAATGTCCTAAGTACTGCATTGTCCTGTGTAAAAGAAGTCAAATCTTTCCACGACATACAAATCTGTACCTCATTTGCTGTGTTGTTGTATTGTCTAATGGTATCACAAAAGTGATGCCATGACATCACGAGACATAATCAGGGCATGCAGGGTCCATTATAGCCTTCTGGTCATGTTTCAGTGTCATTGCTGCTCCTGCTGCTGCAGGATGTCGTATCCCATCCAGATCAGACCATTATTGAGACAACAAAGACCCCAGAGCATCTGAATTTACAGCCCAGAGATATCTCCATGTTTGCCAAAAAGCTAAAAAGCACAGCGAAACAAAGAACAATAGCAGCTCAATGCAGAGATGAAGATAAATGCCTTAGCATTCTGACCGCTGATGCAGGTGGTTGAACTCCATCCGGATCAGACCATTATTGAAATAATAAACACCCCAGAGCAACTGAGTTTACAGCCGAGAGACATTTCCAATTTTGCTACCAACAAGCTAGAAACCAAAATCAACAGCAAAACAATCCAGAGAAACGAGCGTCTGCATTATCAGTCTGACTGCTGCTGCAGGTTGTTGAATTCCATCCAGATCAGACCATTATTGAGACAACAAAAACCCCGGAGCAACTGAATTTACAGCCCAGAGACATCTCAATTTTTGCCACAAACAAGCTAGGCGTGCAAGCGCAGAGGGCGACCATTACGCCTAGGAATGGTGCCGTGCTGTTCAGGACAGAAATTGCCAAAGCCATTATCTACAAAGACAAGGCTGTGCTGTTTCATTCCAGGTAAACAAAAGTGAACACCATAAGTGCATGCAATGGCTTAGGCCATCATCCACAAAGACAAGGCTGTGCTGTTCATTCCAGGTAATTTTAAGTGAATGTCACAGACAAATGTGTCGTCCGTTTCAAGTCTATCTACGGCCTTACAGATCTTCTGAGCATGACAGCATCTGTGACACAAGATACAGCTAAGCGCATGCCCATGCTGCACAGCTTTGAATGTTCTACATGCCCTCACATTTGGTATTGCTGATGCTGTTGCATCTGTATTGAGCTGTAGCTTGCATTGAGGAATGCTCATTGTGGCAAAGAGTCGCCAAATGAGGCTATGCTGTTCCCCTCTGAGTTTAGGAAAAACATTGTCGAGGCTGCTTGCTGTTTTTGACAAAGTGGTAGCGTATGTAGTCTGTCGTCATTAACATTGTCAGTCTGAAGGGCAGGATTGCGTCTGAAGTAGTCGCACGGTGCTGCAGGCAATTGGGGAAGGGCATTTTGCACATGCATTGATTGTTGTGCTTTCAGTCTGTATTTGGCCTTCTCAATTCAATGTCAAGGGTGCAGCCTGAAGCTTCATTCAACATGAAGCATGCTTTGCAATTTTCCAATATAATGTTGACATGCTATGCTGTAGGCGGCTGAAGGACACAGTGCACATAGCTCAGACCATAGCTGCCACTATTGGGACTGAGTCAGCCTCACCCTTTGAATTCCGAGTGCTTGAAGCGCTGCTGGCTGAGACTGCGCATCATTTTGAGGGCAAAAGCAGGCAAGAACTCAATGCACCTGTCATGAACTGTGGTGCACGGTCTTGGTTTGTACCCCGAAGCCCAGATGCATAAGGCTGCCCACCATTTGTGGGGCAAAAAAATGCAAGATCGCAATCCACCTGTCACGTATTGGCTGGAATTGGTTCTGATTTGCAGGGCAAAAGCAGGCAAGGTCTTGACAGTTTTGGCTTTTGTTGTGATTGCCTTCTACTGCATGGTACATTTGTCTTGCTGATCTGCCCAGCTTTGACTCTAACTCGATTCTTTGCTGCCATCAGCCAGCGTGATGACCTGTTACATCTGACTTGATGCCTGTTGTATCACATGCACACCTGAAAAAGAGACTTATCCTAGCTGAGAGCTGTTTTCCTGTATCTGCAGGCGACTATCTTTCCTGGCTGAGAGCATTGTGACAGAAGTGAGTCACAGCCTAAGAGCTAGCACTGGGGAGCTCCAGCGCTTGTTGCCCATTCAAAGGTAAACAGGTACAGCCCATGCCTTTCATCCCAGCCAATATCATTTGCCGATCTCGACCATCTAAGTGCAGAAGACATTGCAGCAAGTGTGGACAAACCCTGTTCAAAGCCGAACAGGTGCAGCTCACGCCTTTCATCTCTGCTGATGTCATCACTTCAGGCATACTGGTACTGTAGTCAGTGCATGCAACAATAAGTTGACCAGAGGTGTGTCATAGCCTGGGAGCCAGCATTTGGGAGCTGCAGCGCCTGCTGCCTATACAAAGTTAAGCGGGTAGAGGCGATGGCTGCCGTCACAGCCAATATCATTTGCCGATCTCGACCATCTAAGTGCAGAAGACATTGCAGCAAGTGTGTGCAGATCCCCATTCAAAGCTGAACAGGTGCAGCTCACGGCTTTCACCTTGGCTGATGTCATCACTTCAGGCACACTGATACTGTAGTCAACGCATGCAACAATAAGTTGACCAGAGGTGTGCCATAGCCTGAAAGCTAGCATTTGGGAGCTGCAGCGCCTGTTGCCTAAGCAGGTAAACACGTACAGCCCATACCGTTGTTCCCTCCAGGCACAGTGACACAGTGACAGTACTCTGGACTGAGCATTGATTGCCATTTGCGGTTGAGAAGCTTTGACAGAAGTGAGTCACAGCCCGAGAGCCAGCACAGGGGAGCTGCAGCGTCTGCTGCTTGTTCAAAGGTAAATAGGTACAGCCCATGCCTTCAAGTTTTCCAGGCACAGTGACAATACTGTGGACTGAGCATTGATTCTCATGCATGCCTGACAGCATTAAGTCAGTGGTGAGTCGCAGCATGAGAGCCAGCACAGGAGAGCTTCAGCGTCTGCTGCCTGTTCAAAGGTAAACAGGTACAGCAAGGCACTACCTGTTCCTGGCCAGTGTTGCCATGCCAGGCGTAGTGAATGAGCAGCAAATGCTCCAACCTGGTACAATGCTTGAGATGCAAAATGATGCCCCACAGCAAGCACTTTGTTCCACCTAAAACCAAGCTGTGTCTTTTGAGTGGACTGGATCACCTGTCTACACACAGGGCATTGACTGGGTCCTGTCTTTGAAAAGTAATAAATCTATGCTTCAGCCGAGCACTGACAGAGATGCAGAACATTGTGAAGACAGCTTAGGATGCGATTGACTGAATTGTACCAGTGCATTGAATGACTCCTGTTTCTGCAGAGCGCTGACTGACTTATGTCTCTGCAAATCACTGGCTGAGCTGTATGTTTGTAAAGCACTGACTGAGTCCTGTCTCTGCACAGCATGATTGGACGCCGGCTAAGTTGTACCTCTGCAGAGCATTGACTCAGACGCAACCCTGATTTGTGCCTGTGCAGAGCATCAATCAAGCTGTGTTTAAGCAGAACACTGGCTGAGCTGTAACTTTGCATAACATTTATCGTGCTGTGTAGAAGTACATGTAGATTGTACAGCTTTGACCATTCTCTGTGCTTGCAGAGCTTTGACTGACATGCAGCATGATGCAAACTGCAGTGCATTGCCTGAGCTGTGTCTTTGCAAGGCGTCAATCAACCTGTGTCTCTGCAGGGCATGTGTTGTCTCTTCACAGACCTTTAAATGAGCATTCACATGGTCACGAGTCATTCTGAGTTGACTCAACTTGTTGCATGCAGAGCATTGACTGAGATGCAGCATGACGTGAAGGAAGCTAGGGAGGCCATTGCTGAAGTGGCCGACAACAATGCCATCTTGGCAGCTGTGTGCCTGACAGAAGGGGCCACCGCCCTGGACTGGTCTACCACCCCCCACAAGCCCTTGCACATGTAAGCTCTGGCTGTGGTCAATCGCCTGCAACAATGCCCTGTATGCGCTGGCCCTCTTTCAGAATCCACTGTGCATGTAAGTCCCAGTAATGTTTGGGTGCTATACGCTGTTCCTCAACAACACAGCTCTGGACTGCATCACAAGTTGACAACAATGCCATCATGGCCGCTGTCTGTTGTACGGCAGGGGCCACTGGTGTACCACCTCCCATAAACCATAGCACATGTAAGCCCAGCTATGGCTATGCTCTGTGCCGTTGCTGTTTCTCTGCACTGCTCAATGGCGACTTCATTCAACAAGAAGCATTCAAGGCAGACTGAGGGGCTGAGTTCGTCTGAGTATTGCCGTCTCTCTCATGGGCATGCGTTTGACTGAAGGGGCCACTGTTGCTTGCAGGCAGACGTCCCATATGCGCATTGCCGCTGCGTTGCTGGAAAGCTACGAGAGGCAGGTGCAGAGCGTGGAAGGCGCCCTCAAGGTCTGTCACTCCTCTTCACCCAGTATCTTTCAAGCATCGCCTCACATGTGGTGCTGAAAGCTGCTGCCGCACAAAACAATACCTGTCAAGGCAAGGGACAAATCACTCTGAGACCTCTGATCCATTCACCTGACTGATCCCCTCAACACACTTGGGATGAGAGGCTTGCAGGGATACTTCCAAATTCTGTGTGTGCCGAGTGTACTGTCAAACACAGCCCCTCGGCTCCTCTTCACTCAGTAGCAAATGCAACTCAACCCAATCTTTGTCACAGCAGTTCATTCTGATGCTCAGTAGCAGAAGCTGTTTGCAAAAGCTCAGTGTGCAGACTAAAGCAGTGAAAGCTCTTGTGACTGAATGCTCAGTTTTGCGGAAACAAGTCAAGAACATGGTCAGCAGCAACACAAGCATGCAGCATGCCACACACAACTATAACACACACAGTACAACACACACAGACACAATACACAGTGCAAAACACACGGCGCAGACTTAGAAATTGCACATATTGCAATTGTAACACCACCTCAATCATTATCATTTGCATCAGCGCCCCTGCAGGAGATGGTTGAGAACATGGACAGCACCAGGGATGTGTGGGCGATGCAGCTAGACACCATCCGTAACCGCATCATACGGGTGGAGTTACTGGTTGCGGTTGCTTCCTTCTCGCTGATGGTGTCAACTGTGCCGGCGTCTTTCTTTGGCATGAACCTGACATCAGGCCTCGAGGTGTTTGACAATTTGGCGCTTGTTTTCCCAAAACTGATTTCGCTGATTTGTCAAAGTCAAGACACATGCATCAAGTGTTTGAGTTTTGGTCAGAGTCATGCCATGTCACGTTTTGTTGTAAAGTGGCTTGATTGCAGTCATGTGTCCCGTTTTGACTAACCCTGCCTTTTCATCACCTCTAGGACAATGTGCACTGTGTGAAACAGCTCATCGCCTTGTTGTCATGAGTGGTGCCAGAAACAAACAAACAGGATCTGCATCTTTGACATTGACAAGTCGCACTGCTTCAACCGCTGAATGGATACAATTGAGCTTTCTCCACTATTTTTCCTACTGTTCTGCGCATGTCTTTTCCACAGTTTGCATGTTGCCAAGATTTTTGTCTGAACTGCAGGATGCGCCCAACACCTTCTGGCCAGTAATGACCACCTCAATCAGTTTTTCTGCCCTCACGTTTGCCCTAGTGTATGCTTATTGGCGCTGGTGGCCAAACAGGCGGCACAGAAGAAGAGTGAAAGACATGGCGGCAATCCGTGATTTGCTAGTGCATCATATGGATGACTTGGATGAGATCATGGACAAGCTCCATGTCAGGACAGGTACACTTCTGCCGACCTCTGCTTCATGACCATATAGTGATTGCCACTGTGTGGCACATGCAATCAGCCTTGTTGGCTTGTTGGAAAGAGGCTCAAGCACGTAGACTAACTCTCTCTCGCTCTCTGCATGGTTGTTGCTAATGTTCACAGTGCAGTGCTTTCCCTCATACTCATCGCATTTGTGAAAGGCACCATTGATGGAATAGTACTGATGCCTTGCCAATGCAGCAGATGTGTCCCTTTCACTGTGCAGCATTGCACCTGCAGTGTACTTCTGGCTGCTCGACAGTTTGAAAGCACCATATGAATTGTTGCAGATGTCACCAAGAAGGAATTCCAGCGGCTTGTGATTGAAGCTGTGGATGACATCACAATTGATGAGGCTGACTTGCTGTATCGGGTGTTTGACACCAATAGGGACGGTTTTGTGGAAATGACAGAGTTGGTCAAAGCTGGGGACAAATTGGCTGTAGTGACAGACTGCAATCATCACCATGACTGGGAGCACAACTACAATAACCGATATGACTGAATTATCTGCAAATACACTTAGTCATGAGTGGACCAATGCCTTTCTACAGGATGCTGCCATCAGATAGCACTTTTGTTATGGTGTCATTGAGGTTGTGCAAGAGCTTTGAAACCAGAAGCTAGTGCTTTGACAGTGGACATGACCTCTTCTGTCAGCGCACTGACTTGGCAGAGAGGCCTGCTAACAGCAGTTCATGCAGCGCTGTAGTAAATTGCGAAGGCATAGGCATTTGTGTTAATGCATCATTGCACGGCACCTTTGGAGCCAGTGCAAAACCAAATTGCCAGAGGATACTCGATATCAATTTTGTTATAAGCGCGGAACTTTGAAGCGCTTGGAGAGGCACAAGCGACCGGTGAATACTGATGCCTCAGGGCCTGTTCAGCGCATTGAGATCACCATCACAGTGATGTGCAGAGCGCATGCAAGCGCTGGCGTGAAGGCAAAGAAACGAATTCAGCCAGAACAGAACATATATGCATGTGCATCTGGCTCGGCCAACTTCCTATTTGTCGCTTACTTCTTCTCCTCTTCCTCCAAACATTGCAATGCCAGCTTCTTCTCCTCAACAAGCTCGTCGCCTGCAGGTGGTGCGTGGCTGCAGATGCTGCGCGCTCAGATTGCTAGTGCTCAACTTGCTGATGGATCTCAACACACGCATAGGTGCAGAATCTATATGAAAGGTCTGCTGATGCACGCAAAGAACAAGTAGCTTGCCAGGAACAGTCTTGCACTGAAGACCACAGCAGCATACCTGTAGCCTTGAGCTTCTGCTTGGAGAAGTCATCAATCTTTAGCCCTTGAACAATCTCCCATTTGCCAGCTTTGCATGTCACTGGAAATGAAAAAATGATGTCCTGCATAACAGCAGCAGGAGCAGCTTCATGTCTTACTGGCATGACAACACCAAGCAGGGTATACTGGGCATGTGAAGCGGCATGCATGCAGAAAATCAGCACTTTCAAAAAGTTAAGCCTGAAATGCGAGGCGCAGCAAGTGCACTACACGCCAGATTTGTGTTTAGTTGTGGCTGTGTTGACAAGTCCTGCGCCACAGCCTTTCTGACACACTTTAGAAAGACAAACCACTGCACCGTCAAGCATCGCTTGATACTGGCGTCTGGTATAGCTCTCAAGCAAACCTCTGACAGACAACATGACGGAGGTGAAACCTAGAGAGAAGGATTTCTACCTCTGGCTAGCCAACAAGTCTGAGTAGATGTAACAGGGTATTCCCTGGCTAGGGTTTCAGTGTGTATGGGTATGATGGTCACAATTGATGATGATGTGAAGCTACAGTAATAATTCACCCTGTTGCCAGCACCAGTATCAGCACTGCTCAATGATGCTCACGCATGGTTGTGCCTGTTGCATAGCCCTAGCAGCGATCCACCTTTGATGTGGGAGCGCAGGAAGTACAAGCCTTTTGTAATATGCCAACACTGTCATGGGCATTAGAACGGCGGAAGATAAGTTTGTGAATGTCATGAGCACATTGCAACTCTTGGTGTGACACAGGATGAGAGGATTTGTAGTCCAGCGTGGTAACACATGCATCGGCTAGTAAGCACCTTGGGAGCGTTATAGCTGCCGTCTGAGTAGACTCCCATGGACACCCAGGTGTTGTTTGGAGTGCCACTTAACCAGTTGTAGATGTGATCACACGCGCTGCTGGCTGCTGACATGGCACTTGACACACTCCTGGCCTGCACTTGCAACACATGTGTCAACCAATCACTGTAGCAAGCAAGCAATCAGCCTATGGATGAATCGGGTTTGGCTGTCTCAGGGACCCAAGAAGGTGGGCACACATGAAATCATTGAGACTTGGAGTGGAAATCAGTATCTCATGTCCTGCAAGCAAGGTATAGCGCATGTCTGGGTGTGATAAATGCATGTGGTGTGCTGTGTGCCGCATGGGATTTGTGCAAGATAGTGCACCTCAGTACCTCTATTGCAGCTATGCAGGAAGTAGAGTTTACAAAGCCTTTTCTGCAGCAAGGCTTCTGTACGCTTGACCATGCAAACAATACCCTGGCACTGTCATGTTTGCCACCTAGCACAATGTTCGGAACAAACTGACATGCGAAACAAACAGCTGGGTGCACTGCTCTGGGTGCCGTTCTGCATCAAATCTGAGCCTTTGCAGAAGGACCTACAAAGCGCTGCACCCAGCGCTTCTCATCTTGCAGGAACAAGTATAACTTGTTTCAGTCTCCCAAGACATGTTGTGCTGATCACTAGCCATGACAGAAACCAAGTTGTGCGCATCAGGAGACTGATGAAGCGGCATTGCATTTTCAGCTTGTGACTGTGACATATCTAGCCTGGCATGCTAAGCCTGTCTAGCATGAGTAGTTGATGAAGTCAATGTATGAATGGATGGATGCATGGATGGATGAATGAACGAACAAACGACATACCTTGATGATGGCGGCTCCTCTTTGCTGAACGACCTGAATGAACTCATTGTTCAAATATTCATCATCACCAATCACTTCTCTGATGGGCTTTCCCTTCACAGTGCCGTGGTTCACATCTGGGTACTGTGAGCTGCTGTGATTGCCCCAGATGATCACATTCTTGACGTCTGTGACTGGCACCTTCGCCTTCTCAGCTACTTGGCCCAGCGCTCTGTTGTGGTCCAGGCGTGTGAGGCATGTAATGTTCTCATTCGGGATTTTGGGTGCGTTCTCTTTGAGGATGAGGGCGTTGGTATTTGCTGGGTTGGCAACCACAAGCACCTGCAGTTATAATAGAAGCTTGAAGCACGTATGATGCAAACACGTAGGGTACATGCTATAGCAGGGTGCAGATCCTTGACATAGGTGACTAGCACTTTCGTGTTCTCAGCTTCTTGACCCAGCGCTCTGTTGTGGCTAAGGCGTGTCAGGCATGTGATGTTCTCATTGGGGATCTTTGGTGCATTCTGTTTGAGGATGGGGGCATTGGTGTTTGATGGGTTGGCACCTACAAGCACCTGCAGTAATATAATTGAGCTTTAAGCATGTTTCATGCCATCATGCTGACTAAGTGCTGAAGCAGGCAGCACTGTATGCTTGTGACTTTCATGCAACAAAGATGCAATTATGTCAAGTGCATGCTATAACGTGCAGCACTCTGCAGGTAGCCCCTGTTTTCAAGCTCATTGGGGTCTGATCCCCATTATAGAAAGCGCAAAGATCCTTACATCCCTAAATCCAACAACCTTACCAATTCCTCTAAAATAAATAATAATGTAAATTTGTCTCTGGGTTCTTTCAATGTCAGCGCCCAAACCTCCATGAACTGTAATATCAGGGCACTTGCAGATTGACAATCTGCAAATCCCTGGTGCAAACAGCTTGTAGCCTGCTGGAGGGGCCAAGTCAGCATGAGCAAAACACACAGTGTATCTTGCAAACATGTGGAACGGCATTGAGCATGTAGATTTGCAGCAATGCACGTTCAAGCTATACCAGTGTGTCACACAAGCACACCCAGTTGACCTCACTGCCTGAGCAACACCTGAGCCCAAAGCGTCTAGGTAGGTTGTAGATCACTCAAGACAGCCTGGATGCAATACAGTGACTTGCAACCAGGCTGTAAGGACATTCTCAGTGTAAGGGACAATGCAATTGGTCACCAATCACTGCATTCTGATTGCAGTGGCACCTCCGAGTACAGAATGTTTTGATGTAGGAGCAAACTTCTTGGGAACCAAAGCAGTCGTTACAAAGACAATTCACTGTAGAGTGAACCCAAGGGCACTAGTCAACAATGCAAACATGCAAAAAGCGAGCACATAACCTTGACATCTGGCTTGGCGCCCTTCTCAAGTGCATCTGCCTGGCTCTTGTAGATGGACACATTCTTGGCCATCACGTCCTTGCGCTCCATGCCACCTTTGCGTGGGAAACCTCCCACCATGACAGCCACATCAACACCCTTACATGCCTCCACGGGGTCAGTGGACGCTACCACTCCTGTATTGCATGAGCAAGGATGATGCAAGTGTCACACAGAGAGCAACATTGATGCGATATGGACTCAATGCGATTGGTGTTGTGTGTATTATTGCTGTCATCATGCCCTTGCGTTTCATTTCTCCATGCAAGGAGAGCCTTCCACCACGACACCTATGTCAACACCCTTGCATGCATCCACAGGGTCGTTGGACGCTACTACACCTTTTGGAAAGCATCAAGCTCTACACAAAACAAGGCTTGTGCAAAACACACTCAGCATCTTTCCAATTTTTTAACACTTGCTGTTGTCGGCATTGTGAACAGCATGTGATCATGACAGCCACGTCATCGCCCTGACATGCGTCACAGGGTCAATGCACGCAATCACACCTGTTCAGCAGAATCAAGAGTGGTATCAGACAAGACTTGTTGTTCACATACGCATTGCTGTTGCAATGCGAGTCCAGAGAGGTAATTTGCTTGTGTGTTATGATTGCTATGCTACTTAGCAATTACAGGCCCCTTGCGTGAAAAGCCGCCTTGTACTGACTCGTGCCGGAGAATGCTACACGCCATGTCAGCCAAGCATCTGGCAGTGGCTGTGCACATTTCTCAGATGAGCACAGCTAATGCCCTATTGTCTTTGTGAGTGCATCTGGCATGTGGACATTTTCAAAGCAGATATCGACATGCTTGCAAACACAGACAATTTGTATCAGGGATCAGGCCAGGCAAGGCAAATTGTGTTTGAGCAAGAAGGATGTGCTCTTTTGACAAAGTCGCACTTTGATCTTGACAACCCTTGCCATCTCATGCAATGTCCAGCAGCAAAAGTGCATGCAACTTGCCTTGCAGCAGCGGGAAGGCAGCGTCTATGAGCTCCATCTTGACACCTTCCAAAGACTGCTTTGCAGGTTCAATGTCCAGCAGGTGAAGGATGACTGGCTGACTGGCACCGAGCATCCCACCGCGTGCCACTTGAGGGCACAGTGCGTACCCTATCTGACCTGGGCATCAATCGCAAACTCATTAAAACAAATGCGAAAGATTCAGAAGTCTTTGTCAGAGGGTACTTTATGACAGAGAGCTTCCCTGAAATTTCAGAGTTGCGTGACGCTTTCTGCCTGAGAAGAGCGCAGCCAACGACGCCAACTGTATTGTGCTCGTGTTGATGGTCGAGACATACCTGCAGCCCCCGTAATCAGGATACGCTTGGGCTCGGAAGACATCGTGAGCGGCTTGCAAACTTGATATCAGGAGTCGCGCCAAGCTTTCTGAGACTGGCTGCTTTGGCAAGTATCGCGTCGGGCAGAAAGGACTCGGCTTGCCAGTTTTCGCAGAAGGCAATTCTTGCAGTAGACCCCTTCATAAATTGGGTTGGAGGTCAAGCCCTGGCAGGACCTTGGTCAGCGGTCTTTATTTAGGTCACTTGAGAAGGGCAATTTGCCGTGCTGCATCCGCTGCAGGTGATGCTGATCACGTCGTGTTGATTTTCAATGCCTGCTAAGACTGTGCGACACAAGAGAGCAGTATCATGGCCGAGGAGCGTGCAGACGAGCAAGGGTCCGTGATACAAGTATCAGAGAATGCTAACTGGGAGCATGTGCAGAGAATGTTCCCTTATCAGGCAGCAACTGGCGGGACGGGTCGCATTCTGCGATTTCAAGCCACCAGTGGGAGCAATCCAAGTGCGGAAGTGCAGTTGAAAACAGTTGCAGACGAGAAACGCTATGATAACATCGTGTGCGGCCTGCTAAGTTTCAGAAGCGAGTTTCGCGGAAGTTGCTTTCCGCTCACCCCTGTTAGGAGAGGGAGAGCAGTGTGGATGAGCTGCCAGCACGTCACTAGAGGTAAAGTTGCAACACCATTGCTTGTTGGCAGTGCTGCGATTGCTTACTTTCTATGCCTCACTAGGTGGGGAACTTAAACTGAAATTATCCACAAATCATAACATGCGGTACCCTAAGGATGTTGTGCGCCACTCGGATGTTAAGATCAAGCCCAACACTCATGACAAGCTACAGCACAGTAGTGTTCCATACCCATCTGACCCGTCTAAAAGTCTACAGCTGTGGGAGTATGGAGATGTGGATATCTTTGAGGTATGCAAGATTATGTTACTGGCGCATTATGATAACTGTCTCTTGCTGTTGAGGCCAGCTTGTTCTGTTCTGATTTACTTTGCAGCAAGTATATACAAGTTGCCGTCAATCTGTGTCCGTATTTGCAAGCAGTCAATCAGCACACTTCTCGCAGGTAGTCAAGTATGGGTCCTGCGAGGGGCTAGATCAGTACACTCACTTCTTCATCCCATCTGGGCAATCTCCCCTTGCAGGCGAAATGGTAAGTTGCATTGGTTATCCAGGCACGTTGAGGACCATGTCATCTTTCTGAGTTGGAAGTTTGCATCATGTTTTGGCGTTATGTTTTGCACCATTCTTATTGTGTTTTTGGGGCTGCATAGGTCCTTTGTCACTCACTGAAGCCTCATGGATACTGAAGCCTCATGGATACTGGCTACCGAAGATGATTATCGTGAACATGTGGATATGTGCGAGCAAGAAGGCAGTGCACCACTCCCGACCTCAGAGTTCAAGTTAGACTTGCCAACAGCCTTGTCCAGGAAGGTGATGATGGATGACCCAACAGATGGAGTGTATACTAGTGATGTTCTCAATGCATCTCCAAGGGAGGTTGTGGCATCAGATGGCAACATTGTTCAGTACAAATGTACCACTTTACCACAAATGTCGGGCTGCCCATGTAAGCTTTCTTTGCTTCTTGTTGCCATCTATGTTTTCTCTGAATGCTTGTTATGTGTTCACTGCTTGGCATATGCTTTCTGACTTGAAGTCTTGCTTCATGCATGCAATTGCTTTCTGTGTTATGCGCCATTACTAGTGCGTTCTTGGGCTTGCATAGCCAAGCTGAATATTCGAGCTTTGTTTTGGTCAACTAAACCATGCTCAGCACTCACCAATTGCAGGTGTTTTGCTTGAGAAGCCATTCAAGCTTGTAGCCATGCACATAAAAGGTGGTGGCCAACTGGATCGCAACTTCAACTTTGGGGTCTCTGTCAAACACATTGAGTTTGTACGAGCATATGTTCTCACGGTGCTGCCACGGCTACAAAAAGACTTGGGCAGCATATATGCTTTAGACAACGAGGCCATGTCCACCTTGCGTGGCTACCTTCAAGCTGTGGATGGTTGCGTGGACAAGCTGCAGTTGCGTTCCATTGTTGACAAGTTTCTTCTGGCTGTACAGGTAATTGATTGTTTATTCTCACACATTGAGCTGCCACCAACGTTATGAGCTCTTTAGACTGATGTACAACAACCGAGGTGATGCTAGCTTTTTAACCACCTTCTTTACCATGTCTTGTAGGATGCAGAAGCAAGCCATGGTGTTTCAGACTTGAACTTGTAAACCTCCCATTTCAGCTGTGAAGATGCTGCTAAGCAACACCCAAGATGTCAGTTGAACAGTGGAAACTAGCATCACCCAAACCAGCAGCGGGAGGTGTGGATTGAACACGGGGATGTAAAAAAAATGTAGTTGTTACAGCTGGCTGAGCCTTCGGCAACGCCTTGCTTATTAGTTGCTCGATGCCATGACACAATAGAGCTGCTTCTGCTAGCTTCAAGCCATTTAGAGTTGACTTGCATGCGCATTAAAACCCTGCTTGTTGACTTTTGTGTTGTCACGTCACTGCTAATTACGTCACTGCAGGTTTCAATTGCAAGAGGTCATTTGACTGCAGGACGCCCTTCGCCTTACCCTTATTCTACATCTGAACAGAATGCCATGCATTTGCTTGTGATTGTGGCAATATGCGCATTGACCAATCCTTAATTACGTGTGAAATTACTTTGCGAATTTCACACATACTTTACACGGCATTGCTTACTACAGCAAATGAATGTGCCAACAAACAGCAAGCACCTGAATTCTGATTTGCTGATCACAATGCGCAATTGCGCAAGCATGCGGAATCACACACATGGCATGGACGAATGTAATGTCTACACCAAGCCGATCAGCGCGTTTTGGTAGGGCAAAACATTGAAAATCTCACGGCTAAAATCTCCAAAATTGGCCCGCAGAACTTCCCGAAACTTCTATAGCGTTTAGGAGCTTTTCAAGGTGTTTGGAAAATTAGTATTTGAGGCCAACAAACGTCGGCAAGGTAAAAGATCCTCTAGCAATGCGCTAGCAAGCATGCAAGACAACTTCTTTGCCCCAGTCACAAAACAGCGTACAATTTGGGCGCCTCGCTGGAATCCGAACTACAGGGGAGCCGGAAAGTCTTGATCAGGACAGTTGCATGAGTCACAGCTGTAGCAGTGTGACTCGAACTCAATCAACACATCAGCACAACTCAGCATGCTCCTGAGCAAATGCGTGCTCAGTTTTGAATTGAACAGCTCAGGATTCTGGCGCATGCTTGC
>BDIU01000407.1:0-89665 GCA_002118135.1 Trebouxia sp. TZW2008
CTGGAATGGGTGGATGGTCGTCCAAAACCGCCGGAGTTTTGCAGAGGAGCTGTCTGAAAGTCACATGGGCGCCACCAGAAGCCTCTGCTTGCATGCTATGGGGTGGAGATGAGTTGCGGGCTCAGCGTCCCAAAAATAACGGCTAGACTGACCGTGACCCGCAGCACCCCGCACGTGTCCCGTCTATGTCGTTACATTTATCATTGCAGGTTGGACAATAAAAAGGGCCAAACACAACAGAGGGGAAGCACAGACACTTTCTGTTCAATATGTATTGTTCTGTACATGCAAGGCAGCCTTGCTTGTAGCACTCACGAACTGCTAGCAGACCAATTTTGCAAGCAATACATGCTGAGAAAGTGCCTGTACAACAGTGCTGCATAGCAAGACTACAATCTCTGTGAACAGTATTGGGAGAGCACTCTGCTGGACACACCGTGGCATACACTGTGACTTGCTATCCTGACTCAAGACAGGTCTCTTGCAGACAGCATGTCTATAAACTGCTCAGTGCCTTGTACCAGATCAGCGAAATTGCTGTTGACTACAGTCTCTTGACCATTTTGCGCCGATTGGTCAGGATCTGGTGCGGCCTGCTGGTTTGCATCAGACAAGTTTGCATCTGCTTGCCGGTTGCTTGCTGCCGTACTCAAAGCGTCATTTGTTCTCTCAGCACTTGTTGCTGGGCTGCTCTCATTCTCACTGACTCTGCTGTTGTTATGCTGGCCAAGAGCTACGTCCTGCGTGTCTGTTGCTGTTGGCGTTTCCTGCTGCTTGGCGACGCCCTGAGTACCCGACTGCAAAGACTCCCGTCCAGAAGGGGTTGCCTCCTGCCTTCGATGTGCAGCTGAGGGCAGCTCAGAAGTGCCCTGCCCTGTTTGCTGCAGCGAAGGCTTCACTTCAGGTGCATGCCCATTGCGGGACCTATCTGTTCCTGAAGCTACTCGAGACTCTGTCAAATTGCCCAGACTGCTGCCAGGCACATGGGCTGCTGTTGTGCTGCTGCCCATTGACGAGGGGTGTGAGGCATAGCCACTGTGCTGGTGCCCTGCTGGCAGCGGTGCACCAGCTTTTGTAGGGCTGCTGCCTAGAGATGAGGGCTGTGAGGCGTAGGACCCATGCTGCTGGTGCCCTCCTGGGAAATCTCCCTCAGAGAAAGCAAAGGACGCGGGTCTGGAGAGATCAGTTCTGCGGGACTTGGTTTGGCCAAAGACGATGCGGCCAATGAGGGTGTTCAGCAATGGAGCCATGGTGTCGGGCTCATGCTGCCTGCACCAAGACAGTGGCAAAGGCTGATGACAGGGGCGCGAGCAGACACCTGTTCTGCATTGACCTCAATTCATCAAAAGGTTGCAGAAAGTAGTTCTCCCTGGTAATGTGCACAACATGTCATTTAAGTCACAAGGACAGATGCACCACTCAGCTTAAGGCTTGGCATGCAGCAGATGCCAAGAGGCAGGGTCAGTGTTCACCCTAAACTGCTGCAGCGTGCTTGACCAGAACAACACTGACTTACCTGTAGTACATGAGGCCGCCCATGCAGAGGGAGAAGAGGATGACTTCCCCAAACTTGACGGAGGGCACCCAGCGCCGCTTGGTCAGCGCCAGCACAAAGCTGTCCACCGCCCTGGGCATGACATACAGGGCCAGCTCGCTGCGCCGGCTCTTCTTCTCAATCAAGATGGACCCTGATGCCACCAGTCCTGGGCAACAGCTTGACATCGTCAATATGGACGTCATGCACCCCATAAAGGTTACAGACTGGTCAGCAAGCATATGCCAAAGGCACTGAAGTTGATAGCTTTGAGTTTCTTGAGCAGCCTCTGTACCCTGCTTTACAGCTTATGTGTCTCTGCCAATGATGGTTTAGAGACAAGATGACATGACCTCAGACACATGCATGCCCGCAACAGCAAGGTATCTTGTGCCGCCTTTCACAGTGCTGACCAACAAAAGCTCACATACTGCTTCTCTTAAAGCAGCACTTCCAGAATGCTCATGCAAACACAACGGGGCCCATCATGATGCTTGACAGCCTTGACTTTTGTATGCCTCTTCCATGTATGCCTCTTCAACTCACAAAGACTTGCTTTATGTTGGCAAATAGCATCAATAGCTCCATCCATTTGTCAGGTTTGTCCCTGATCTTGTCTATTCCTGGGAATATGTTTTGGACATTTGCTTCTTGTTTGAAACTTTGCCATCCTTCTGTTTGCTTTTGTTTCTCATACTGCTGTCACCTGCCACATAGTAGACAAGCTTATGATCCCCAGAGAAGAGCTTGCGGTGCAGGCTGATGGTGGAAGAGTACAGCCCCACAAAAGCAGCCAGGAAGCTGGTGCTCCTCACAGCGCTGCCTATGGCATGACCAGCCGTGCCAAAGACATCGCGCAATGCTCGCTTCAGGTTCAGTACCTGCATGCTCACACCATACGTTGTCATAAGCCAATACAAATTAAAAATTGGATCTTTAATGCAGGCATGAAGATTTATACGACAGCAATGCCTATGGCGTGTCCAACATATCACGCGATGCTTGCTTCTGGTTCAGCACCTGCAGGCTCACACCAATGGCATCATATGCCATGCTGCAGCATGGCAGAATAACCTGTTGATCACCCATAGATAGCTTGCAGAGTTGCAATTCAGTTGAGCGTTGCCAGCATGAAATCCTTTTGTTGCAGCTTTCAGCACAATTGTAAAGTGTGAAGTTCAGCTGCGTGTCTACAAGGATCATGAGCATTTGGTGGATTGTTGTTGCATAGCGTCTGAATGACCAGACAGCAACTGTCGCAAGTTGAAGTCACAGGGCACACGGTTATCTACGACATGTGCTCACATGGCAATGAGACAATAACATCAACCTTGCAAGCAGAATCTACTGATCTTGGGCACAGTACTTGTATCCAAGCAAAAAGCGTTTAGGAACTTTGGACAGAGGGTCGTTGATGCAGCCAAGTTTTGCTAGTCCTAATCAGAGCAAAAATGATCATACAACCACTTGCTGTGCGCCAGGGCCTTACCACATAGGGCACCAAGGAGATGGACATGTAGAGGGGAAAGGTCTTGCGGAAGGTGTTGCAGGGCACCTTCACATTGTGCAGCAGGGCTGAGGCCGTCTGGGGGTGGATCATGGCATCTGTAATCTGCACAAGTTTAAAAAACTTCATTCCACTTAGCATTGATGCCGTCACCAACAAGTGCGTAAAATGAAAAAATCTTGCTCGTCTCAGCGACATAGAGCAAAATGCAGCTGACTTGTCGGGTAGGCCATGCTCAGGGGCTTGTTTCAACTTGCACACTCAGACAGACAAACCCACATGATGACTGTCATGCATTTTCTAGTCACTCATTCACATAAAATGGTCAAGATGCTGAGGGAGTTCTGCCACATGTTGCAGATTGCAACTTTAGCTGTTGCCCATGCTGCACACCAAGGTAGTTGCTGTGTACAAAATTTGTGAGACTGCCAAGCACAATGTTCACACTGGCCTGATGCATTGTTCCCTGCAAGCATGAAGATGTGCCAGCACAGATCTGTGCGAGAAGGTGGGTTATCAAAGCTATTGGCCTTGATACTCAGGCCAACTTCTTATCAGAATTGGGGCCGTGAACACTAATGGCTGTTTGATTGCTGTTTGGACCAACCTGTTTAGGGTAGGGCGTTCCCAGGAAGGCCCTGCCTCCCCGCCTTCTGATGAAGGCATTGAAGGCTTGCAAGTCAATAGGAAGCTTCCTGATGCTCCTGCGCACAGCTTCTAAGGCAGGCGCCTCAACAGGTCCAGTCTTGACAATGAACTTCCAGTAGGACTTCGGCAAGGTCTCTGGTCTCATCACGTATGCATACATCACCTGGCACACATCAAAGAGCATCTTATTACAATCAAAGCAAAGTGAAAGTTTGGCAGGGTCCTTGGTCTTGTTATGTATGCATGCATTGCTTAGCATGCATCACAAAAGGCTGTTTGTCAAAACACGCAGCTTCAATAAACTCCTCAGCATTGCATGCCAGGGGTTGGCAAATGCCAGCCAGCAATATGAGGGTTAGTCTGCGGCAAAACTGTTTGCTGCAGCAGTCTAGGAGATGCCCAGGGTTAGGTTCCACACTTTGCAAACCAGAAGTCACTCACTCATGATGGCAACTCTTACCTGAGCAGATGACAAGGCAAACAGCAGGGCATCACCATAGCCCCACTTGCTGCCCCAGAAGTGGAACAGCCCTTGTTGCTTGAGGCTGTTGTAAACACACTGCGCAATGCGTGCCAGCATGTACAGCGCCAATGTGCGCCTACGCTCCTTGCTCAGAAACAGCAAAGTCAGCCCTGCAAACCAGCCACTTGCTCAGGTGCTTCTTGGGCTGCTTTGCAAGTAACAGTTGCCGTTATACTGCCCAACAGCGTAGGCGTTTCTTTGATTACTCTAAATGGAGCACATTGCTTGCAAGATGAGCGCAGACAAATGGGAGCAACCCACTATGACTATGTACAGCAGGCAGGCAGATGTCTGCCTCACTGGATGCCAATTGCACTCGATCAGCTTTGCAGAAAACCAACAACATGGTGATGGCACATATGCCAGTATGCTGCAGTGAGCCGCCAAGCTTGTTCAAGGCATGCAGGCAGGCAGAGTCAGGCAGAGAGACGATTTACCCGCTGCAGTGCCAGCAGCCATGCAGTTCTGTGCTGGAGTGAGGTCGCCCTGCCACCGCTTGAGGGCTCCTGACACCAGATGGTAGCTGCCTGTGAAACCGCCAACAAACAAGCCTAGCCTGACAGCATCCTCCCTGTAGCAGTAGTGACCCATTTTGTCAATGCAGCTTGGCGCTGACAGAGTAGTCAGGAACATGATGCATGGCTGGCGACACGCAACCCAAGGCAGACAATAAGGCAATAGGGCTGAGAGTGCAAAAGCCACTGTGAAACACATGCTTGTCTGGCAGCGGTATGTTGCCTGGAACATGACGCTTGAGTACAACTGCTCAAGAGCTGCTTCCGAGATCAGTGCATTGAACTCCGCAGTAAAGGCAGTCCAGTGGCAGTCAACATACAATCGAGGCATGAAACCCGAGTGTGAAGAAGCGTACAGTACCCAACAACCACATTATGCATGCAGACTTAGATGCACATCATCTCAATGTGTGCGAGAGACCCGTCAAAAGGAAATTGCTGGCAGTATGGGTTACACATCTTGCTCAGCCAGTCATTGCGCAGACAGAGCAGAGTTGATGCGTGCATGCATTTCAGCTTCTGTTTCCAACTAAATTGCTATGCAGACAAAGCAGAATTCAGACAGTGGTCTATGATATTGTGAGCCTGTTGATCCGTCCATGATCACTAGTTTGACCGAGACAGGCAAGACAAGGACAGCACCTGTACTGTAGGCCCCGCTCAGACACCAGCCTCCAGCCACGCATGTCTTGGTACTTGCCTTCCTTGTACAGCGCCAGCGCACGCGTCATGGTGCCTAGCCCAGCGCGTATCCCATAAGCAAGCACAAAGCCTCTGCGAAAGCCATCCCACGCTGGCCGCCATATGTTGCCCTCTGCAACAGAATTTTGCTGGTACAAACTGGCTCTGCAAAGTGTTGTACAGGCAAACCACTGCTGCTGTACGCATGCAGCGGGGCCAAGAAGCTTTACCAGTAAGCATGTCAACGCGTGCCGAGACTGCTGAAGACGTGCCTGCTGATGCTGGCTTGCAACAGCATGCGAGGGCTGCAATGCATTGATGTGCTGTCAGATCGACACTGACCTTCAAAAGGATCCCCCTCAAGCCCAGAGAGGCTTTGGTGGGATTGGCTCTCAGCAAGGGCGCGCTGTCTCAGCTTGTCAATCTCCTCAAGAGCAGATTGCAGCTGCGAGTGGAGGGACTGTATCTGTGATCCTTGTTCCGACAACTCTCCATTGCCTGATGTCGTTGCTTGCGACGACTGAGGCTCTGCTGCAGAGACTTTGTCCTGAATTTGGGAAGAACTGGACAGCATGCTGCCTTAACTCAGGCACAGAAGGTCTCCGAGATTGTTCACAGCTTGCTAATCGCGGGCAAGCGACAACGAGAGAGGCTGAGGCACTGGTGAGCCTACTGCTGCCTACTTCTGCAGTTCTGCATGGTCAAAAATGCATCGTGTGGAGGGAATATTGAGCATATGTTGGCAGTCACAGCAGATGAAGTATTGAGAATGCTGCAGTCTGCCACCTATAAACGTGTTGGCTTAGCACAAATGGTTGACAAACCGCCGGTCAAGCGCTCAGTCGTGCCTGGTCAGCCAAACTTAAGTCAACTCGATTGATTCTGGATTTCTTGCAGCGCACGTGCAGCTCTCGATCGTCTGCCAGCCGCAAAGCCGGGTGACCTGTGGAAAACTGAGTATTGTCAATTCGACAGCAGATACGACGACTACAGATCGCAGGCGTCCATATCTGAGACTTGCCGGAGCTCATAGCACTGTCGTGCTTGCTGAAGTCTTTTCCGCTGCACACTGTGCCCACCTGTGGCATCACTGATACTTGTTGTTCTCATGGTGACCCTGCTTCAGACACTGCTCTGAGGCTGCCTATTGCTCTGGCAGCTCTGCTCAACAAACCAGCCATGACCTGCTCGATATAACATCATGCAGACGATTGTTCGCCCCAGGTGGACAGGCTTTGTGAGTACTGCATACAGGCAGCTTCACAGCTGCAATAGCTCACGTACTGTCAGATTGCCACCCCTGAGAGCCAGAAAATCTAGTTTGCCTGCACCCTCAAGGCAACTAATGGAAACTATTCCAGCACAGAAACGACAGCGATTGTCAGCTGCTGCTATAGACGTCCAGGCTGACACAGCGGAAGTGCTCTCTGGAGCATCACAGGACAGTCGTGTCAGCACAGGGCACATCATTCAGCCAGCAGACGTTCCCAGCCCTCAGTCAAAGCCAAGGCAAGCGTCAAAAGCTGTGTTCAAGTTGTCCTGTGGCGATGCTTGGCTGAGCATCATCTTCATCATTTATATGCTTGCTTGTGAGATTCTGTAATTCTGCCAGCTGCATTCAGCAGCATGGATGCGCCTCTAAGCGATCTTTTCTATTATAGTCAGCAGTGCAACCTGTCTCTCAACTCACTCAAACCCCTGCACGGCACTGTGTCCCTCTGGTGGCCCACATCATCAGGCCATGAAGTCAATCATATCCTGCAGAAAGGCCAAGGCATTGCCTGTGCCGCAGCTGGTGAAGCCAGGAAGTGCGCATGAACGTGACGTATGGGACTGTGCTGTTTTGTTGGTGGACAAGCCTCAGACATGGACTTCATTTGATGTCTGTGGCAAGCTCAAATATGTGCTGAAGGTCAAGAAGGTGAGCGCACCTGGGCAGCATCTTGACTGCAATTTCAGGTTCTGTTTCGACTTTTTGCATGAAAGCCAATGCTCAGCATCCGCCCAGATGCAGATTTTCAACATGCAATATGTGGCAGCTCCCGTAAGTTGTAAGGCAATGCATCACAGTGTTGTTCTCCTCACACATGTGGTTATGCAAGATTCATGACTTACCTTACTGTGCAGATAGGGCATGCTGGAACTCTGGACCCCATGGCCACTGGACTGCTCATCATCTGCACCGGCAAGGGCACCAAAAGCATTGACAGCTTCCAGGCCATGCACAAGGAATACTCAGGTGCTATGCTGTGCTGTGCTGTGCTGTGCTGTGCTGTGCTGTGCTGTGCTGTGCTGTGCTGTGCTGTGCTGTGCTGTGCTGGTTGACAACATCTTTCCCTGTCACAAACCATAAGGGGTGATCAAGTCACTGCAGCCAAGCATGCTGCCAACAAAGCTGAGGTTGTGTATACGGCCTGTGAGTCCAGACAGCTTTGAGTTGACGTGTAAGGCAGCCTGACGCTGTTTCACACACCCATCTGGTTCTGTTGAGCTGCGCATGTAAAGCCATCAATGCAGATAAAGTCCTACATGCACAGACGCACCAGAGCATTACTTGTGAGCCTTGACGCTCAGCTCTGTGGCAGCCCTCTGCACTGTAGTTGATAAGCTCAACAGGAGTCATAACTTGTGCAGGCACCATGAAGCTTGGTGAGGCCACAGACTCCTATGATGCTGAAGGTCAAGTTGTTGAGCAGCGCCCTTGGGACCATCTGACCCTGGAGCAGCTTCAGGAAAAGGCCAGCACAAGTTTTGTGGGAGACCTGCAACAAGTGCCTCCTATGTTTTCAGCTTTGCACGTCAAGGGCAAGCGCCTGTACGAGCTTGCAAGAGAAGGGAAAGTTGTAGAGCGGGCTGCCCGTCCTGTGAACATCTCACGTTTTGAGCTGACTCAGGACGAGGCGGATCCCCAGAGAGTGCACTTCTACATTGCCTGCAGCAAAGGGACCTACATACGCTCACTGGCACATGACTTGGCAAGCATCGTGCCAATATCTGCCCAGTACAACTGAAGCTTAAAGATGTAGCATCACTTCTGCATCAAGACTGACTGGAAGCATCATAGCAACTTGTGCACAAAATCTGCGTAGGCAAAGTGCATTTATTTTCACACCGACGCAGATGCCTGAACCTGCACTTCAGCTTGCATACCTGTTTTGATTGCTAGACAGCTGCTGCATGTGTATGGCTGCACTGTTTCAGGAAGGCCGATCACGTCGACTTTGTTGACTGTCTAAGGCAGATGTGGTGCACTAAGCATTTCTACAGCTGCATTGCAGCTGGCTATGGTGCTGCAATGCCAATTTTGCTGCAGGATTTGAGGCTTGCAACAAGAATGGCTTGTTGGTGCGTGCAGGGTCAAGCTATGGGCAGTGCTGCACATCTGGTAGCTCTACGCAGGGAAGCCATTGGCCAGTATCATGTGAAGGATGCCTGGACTGTAGATCAGTTGCAAGCTACATTTGGCAAGCGCAAGCAGACTGCACAAGGGCAGCAGCAGCAGCAGCAGGAAGATACTGAGCAGACGGAAGGAATTCTTCCCGCAGCCACAGAAAATGCAGCAGGTGTCAGCTAACGCAATTCTCTGCGGCATGACCAAAGCTACAATGAGGCTTTCCATGAAAGATCTTGTGAGAGCTGTGCTGACAGTCAGGTCTGCATGCTTGCGACCACAGCATTGTCTTGACAAGAAGTCAGCAATGAACCGGTGTGCTGCAACAGCTTTGCGTGTCAGCAAGTGCAAACACTATAGTTGCGCCAGTTCCATTGTGCCTGTGCGCCTTGTCCTGAAACTGCTTTTAACCAGTTACTGATTGCCTGTTGAGTCGTGGTCATGCGGCAACTGTACCACGCTGACTGGCATTAGAGATTTGGCTTGCTAACAATGCGTCCTAGCTTGCTTTGACTACGTGTGACCATATTCACTGTGCTGCTGCATCATACTTTGAGACTGGCTCTTGTCAACGATTCTGACTATCTACATCTTGACCTAGGTGATCCAGAGCATATATAAGGCTTCAGCAGCATGTGATCAATCTGTAGGGTTGATATGTTGTCAAAAGTGTGCAGCAAAACACCACCTCACGCATCAAGATATTTTGATTCCGACAGTTCATGGCTGCTGCCAGGATGTCTGCTTGCCCAGACGCATACGTGCATTGAGCCCATATGGCATGATCTTTGAATGATGAAGTGCATGACAGTCCGGAGAAATGCCGAAATCGTCGACCTTGATGCAGCAGACAACTGTGATACCCATGGCATGATATAGAATCTAGAACTTGACTGCAAACAAGGCAGCGAGTGACGTTTGAGTCTCAACCCAGGCAGCTTGCTAGAAATTTGGACCTGACAGCTGTCATCACATGCTGTCTGCAAGCGTTAAAGTTTTTGGTGCATGCGCATGCATCCGCGACATCGCTGGTCGCTTGACGTCTGCCTGCAGGAGCTGATTTCCCAAAGGAAACTGCTCAATGGCAAGCGCTTCAGAAGCCGAGCTTCGATCTGAGTTGACGACATTCCAGTGCAAAGAATGCTACGTTTACAAGGTTCCACCAGCCAGCAGTATAGGACATCGAGCTGAATTCTGGGATGTAGACCACTGGCTACAGGTACAACCTAGACTTTTTGGGCTGTCCTGCTGCATCAAGGCAATTTGACGAAAACACACCCAGCAAGCCAGGTCTGCCACAGGAGATCAGTTTGAAGATCATCACTTGCGATGAAGACTGCACTATCCGTATGTTCGACTTTAAGTCAGGTGGCGTGGCCTTGGTACTGGTGCTTCAGCTGTTGCATGCATGTCAGCTTGGTGCCAACTGCTTCTGCAAGCACCAGCAAGCTGAACAACTTCGCCCTTGCAGGAGCGTTGTTTGCGGAGTGCACAATACCTCACAACCTCCCTTTGACTACGGTGAGACAGAGTGTTACCTTGTTACATTTGCACGGTGTTTACAGAGCAGATGATTGCTGGTCCATAGTTGCAATGATTGGGTTTTGTTTTCTTCCAGATCATGGCGAAGGCCTTCTCTCTTCTGCTGAATTCTTGCATATGGGATGTGCAGGTTGTTGAGCCTGTGGTGGACAGCTCAAGGTATTTTGCTTTGAGAATTGAAGACCCTGTCTCCAAACGGCACGCCTTCATCGGCATTGGCTTCAGGTATGAACAACACGCATAACACATGCAAGTCTAACTTGTGAGTCATCGTAACAGCTGGGCTGTCAAACACTGCTGTCGTTCCCCCCACTTGGTTGTGGGTGGACCTTGCTGAGTCAGCAGCTGTTCTGAGCATGCCAGACCTGGCATGCCAAAAGTGGCAATCTCCATGCCAAATCTGTGTAGCCCTTCAGCACTGCTTGATCAGAGCATCGATGATGCACTCAAGTAATGCATTGTTACCAAACCACAACCTGCCAGGTGGACTGCTCAGGAAAGGCATGTCGGCTGCAGGGAGCGTACTGAGGCATCTGACTTCAACGCTGCATTGTATGAGCACACGCAGTACCTGCGTCGCAAGAAGGAAGCCCTTGAGATGCGGGCAGCTTATGAGAGCTCTGCAGAAAGTGCTGAGGGCGCAGCCAGCACAAGTCAGTCTGATTTCAGTTTGAAGCCTGGAGAGACTATCACACTCAAGCTAGCAAAGGTGTGTTTCTGTTTCAAGCACTTTGTTTGGCACATTCACCCTGCCGGCATGGCAAGCTTGACTCTCTGTGCATGAATAATGCCTCATGGTGCAGCTAGCTTCTTGTGCTTTGTTTGCATGGGGCATCTGCTCCTTGAACAGCTTTGTGCTACAGCGTCATTATCTCCACATGTGACCTCGCAACAACTGCTCCTGCCAGCTGCCATGCCCGTAAGACAAACTTGCAGGCAGTGCACTTCTGGCTGTGGCATATCTTTGCAGCATATCCGGAACAAGGGAGCATCATAGCGCAGCGGTTTGCTCAGCCCTCTACATATGCTGGCGGTTAAATGCAAACTTATCCACTCTCATCATCGATTTTGTGTCATACTATGTTTGAGACTCGCCCGTCCATGCATTGGCGTATACCTGATTGTGCATCTAGTGATCATGCATAAACTGTGCAGGGGCCAAGCTGCATTACCTGATTGGTACTTAACAAAACTTTTTGCAGGCCAAGCTGACATCAACACATGTTAGTACACCAGCACTGCAAAGGATCAACAGCAACACTGCCACTGTGCCTCAATTCCAAAGCACTGCAAGCAGCTCAGGCCAGATTCCGTTGCTGGCTCCACCTCCTGCCAACAGCCCCAGTCAGTTGCCCTTGCAGCAATCAGAGGAATCAGGCAAGCTGTCTTTTTCTCCGCAAGCGCAGTTTCAAGACAATGTGCATGCGATGGTCAGATCTGTATGCTTTGTGATGACAGCTTGACATGAGCCCATACTGCTGCAAGTGGTTGAGGAAGCCTGACATGACACACATTCTTGCATACAACAGCTTATATGCGTGCAACTGGGACAAGCCTGTGCACACAAGCTGTGCGCATAAACAGTGCATGGGGTGTTATGATTTCAAACATGGAACAGGCATATCCAAACACAACAGCACAATAGCAAAGTGTGCTTACCAAGGATTGGCATGCATGCTTGCTGGTGCTTTGCTACATGCAAACAGCATTCACCAACCGCACATTGCTGTGTCCTGGTGAAATGCCTTTGTGAACATACGATCAAGGGCAGGGCGAACTGCTTGACTTTCGCAACTTGATCACAATTTTTCAGATTCGCTCCACAGCACGAAATCTGCAAGAGGTTGTGGACTTGCAAACTGTTTGTGGAGCCTCACAGTTCTTCAATGAGATTTGGAGTCACTCAGGTGTTTGAACATGCCTGTGCAGATGGGTCTGCACCCTTGAGAGGCCCAAATGATGGCCAAGCAGGAGCGTCAAGTCCCAGCGGCAATGCAGACGCTCAAGGAACCAATGATCAAGCTTCAGCAGCTGCACAGCAACAATCAACTCAACAGCTGGATGCATCAGAACAGCAAGATCAGAAAAGCGCCAAGACGCTGTCAGCAGCAGCACCAGCAGCAGCTCAGAAGGGCAAAGACTCTCAAAGCAAATTGCCGGCAGATGATTGGGGTGATTTTGTGAGCTAGACCAGAATGCCCCACCTACAGCTGACAGCAACGCCACAGCGTTCTCAAATCATCTTCAACAAGCCCGTTCAGTCTTTCAAAAGCAGTTTTCTGGCATTGACTTGATGCATCAACTAGTACTTGAGTGTAAAAAGACCTAACAGTATGCGTTTATACACAGTATGTTTTGCAACAGATGCCAGCAGCATCTGCAATCTGAGCTGCTGATAAGTTGAGGCTCAATGCAATGGGCCATCATCAAAGACCTAGACTGGCTGGCTTTAATCACGTCTCGGTGAATGTGGCCTGCATGACCGCTTAGCTCACTTTCACACCTTCAATCGATATCGTGGTGTTTCAGCGGGTATGTAGCTACAGTGAATTCACAACATGCGTGTCTTACTGCCAGCGATGGTTTGATGTCAAGTCCAGATGAAAGCCCATGGCACTGGTCAGATTGTCCAGGCCTGGCTAATGCCCTAACATGCCATTTTAAACCCAATCTGCGTCGGCATCGTGTGCAGCATCCTGTACAACATTTGACTTTCAGCAACGGCAAGCTAATTTTGCGATGATTGCATGTGCGCACATTTCGGCAGGGCTTGTGCCTTGCCAAGCTGCAAATGTACGTCAGGCTCCCGTGGCAGCGAGGTTGCAGCGACGACCGCTGCTACCATGCAAGTCAACGCATGCCATGTTTGCTGGTCACCAACAAGTTCAGCAAAACAGATGCTTTCGTGGACATCAGGTCGCGCGCAGAAGCCTCAGCGTCTCAGTCAAGGCCGAGCAGTCGTACATCATGATCAAGCCCGACGGCGTTCAACGAGCGCTCGTTGGCGAAATCATACATCGCTTTGAACGAAAAGGCTTCACACTCAAAGCACTCAAGATGTTTGTCCCCAGCAAACAGCTAGCAGAAGAACACTATAAAGACTTGAGCTCCAAGCCTTTCTTCCCAAAGCTAGTTGACTACATCATTTCTGGTCCAGTAGTTGCTATGGTAAAGTTGAATTATGCACAGCCACAGAATTTCCACAGGAGAGATCACACCCACTTCAGAGCCTCAGACACATTTGTTGTATGTAGGTCTGGGAAGGCGATGGTGTGGTCAAGTCAGCACGCAAGCTGATAGGTGCTACCAATCCGCTTGAGGCAGAAGCAGGCACAATCCGTGGTGACTTTGCAATCCAGACTGGCAGGAACGTAGTGCATGGCAGTGACAGCCCAGAGAATGGTGTACGAGAAGCCAGTAAGTGATCCACTCACACAATGCTTGCAGCTTAGTCAGTTTGCACCAAATGTTCAGCCGGGCTTGCATTGTCATAGCGCCAAGTTGCACTGACTTATACAATTTGCGCCATGCAGAGCTTTGGTTTGGAGGCGATGATGACACAGTTGACTGGACCCCTTCCTTGCAGCCATGGCTGGTGGAGTGAATTAGCCTCAGAGCAGCTTATCAGGAAGCACTCACTGCAACACTGCAGTGCTTGAGAATGAATCTTCAGATGGGTCAGCACTCATCCAGGCTTCAATACAAGCAGCCTGCAAGCATTCTTTGATATGGCTATTTGACACCTGACAACTTGGATGCAATATGGCCTGGGCATAGCAGTGTATCCTTTGACAAGCTTGCCTTGCCCGTGGCAGTGTTGACACTACTTTTGCTGTCTTCACAAAATTCAGCTAATGTTCTATGCTGGACTCAGAGCTGCAGTTTGTATGCAAACAGCTGCAATTTCTATGCTGACATGTCTTGCAGATAAATACATTTACAACCAAGGTCTTTTGCATCAGGTGCAAACCTGTCAGTTTGCATTGTATACATGTTGTGCAGTGCAGCATTTAGAAGTGTGGTAATCAGCCACAATACATGAAAGGGTACAACTGAATCAGTTCAGCAGAAAAGCAAAATGATGTATACAGTACTGAACAGAAGTCCGCAAGCTGAAAGACATTCTGAGTTGATAGCACGATTTGCAAAAATAATGACGACTTTGCCAGGCAACAGGGCTGCACTCAGGTGTCATGCTGTCTACTTGAACACAGCACAAGGTGTATACAGATGCAACTAGGTAGCTGAAGCCAACACGGCAATTCGAGTGTTTGTGGCCGGAGCAAACGCAATTTCAGACATCAACAAACACAACGAGTACACAACTCAAGCGCAAAACAAGGTTTGTGTTACAGAGCGCGTATGGGATAAAAGCATTGCTAGCTAGATGGCGAGGTGCTAATTCCTCACACTGCTACATTTCCCCCCACTAAGTACAGAGCCAGCGTAACAACTCTGCTGCGAATAGCGTCAGGTGCGCCCCACTGCAAAGGCGTCCTCAAGAGTGAAATGCAGCGAAATCCCGTGCCGAAGCGATTCGAACCCACGACCCGTTGCGTGAGAAGGAGCCGTGCTAGGCTCCGAAACCATTGTTACAGAGTGCGTATAGGATTAAAAGCATTGCTAGCTAGATTGCGAGGTGCTAATTCCTCACACTGCTACAGTTTGCTCTTCAGGCAGCACAGATAGCAAAGCGGTCACACTGATCGCTGATGATACAAGGTACCATGTACTCTATTTGCTGTCAGCTGAAAACAAGGAACTGCCTGAACAGTGACATGTAAGGGGCACGACACATGCACACAATACAACAGCATGCAGCCTACTGCATGTCAGCTAGATGCAGCTGAGCAAGGCGGTCATTAGTTTCTTCCACGCATGCTTTCCTATACAATGACTCATCAGATGATCCAGCTTCCATAATCATCAGAATCTGGGAATCGAACATGCGGGTCCGACCCCGCCACTGCATAAGCTGCATCCCACATTCTGTAACATTGTAGCATATCACAAAACTGCAGTTTACAATATCCAAGCCTTCCTGTGCCGCAGCTGTGGCCACCAGAATCTCACGCCCATTTGCATGCTTGAAATCCTGCAGAGCCTGCTGTTGCTGGCTTGTGGCCATTCCAGCATCATGGTGGTCGGCGCCCTCTCTCATGAGCTGTGTTTTGGTTCTTGCTGCATGCCCAGTGAATGTGTGGAATTGAACCTTTGCAGCCAGCTGTGGCATGTTTCGTAAGAAATTGGCCACAGCATGCACACCCTGACGCTGCCTCACAAAGACAATGCCATGAAACTGGTCTTTCTTGCTGACCATGTCTTGCAGGACACCAGCCAGGGCTTTGAATTTGGGAAACTCAACATGTGAGGAATCTCGGATGGCTGAGGTTGTTTGAGACACAGCCTGTATGCCAAATACAGGTCCTGCCAAATCCCACAGCAAAGCTGTCAAAACATCTCCTGGCTCTGAGCTGTCATGCTGCCCATCAGGCAAATCTCTTCCTCCTTGATGAATTGACTGTTGGCTGGCTTGCATACATTTCACTGCTAGGTTCTGTAAACCCACTTCAAAGCCATAGTCGCTCATGAGCAAGACAGCAGTGTTGCAGTCTCTGAGCAGCTGAAGATAAGCAGTCAGGCTGCTGGATAGATTCTTGGAGGGATCAAGAACGCTCCGGAACCAGGCCTTCAGCTCCGGGGACCATTTGCCAGCGGCCAAATCCAGCTTGGTCTTTTCTTCAGGAGGTTGAATTTCTGCAAAAGAACAGCTTTTCGCTGGAAAATGATGCCTGCAGAGACTGTTTGTTTGTATTCTGTGCCACGCACAGTGAGCTGCATATGCCAGGAGCAAGGCCAATTATCAGCACTGCATGCGATCATGTCCCGTACAGCTTTAGGCAGCAACAGCTGTATGAGCTCGTGGACATGCCTGGTATGCTGAGACAACATTTCTGCCATGCATTAGTTTGTCTACACCTGCAGCTGTTCAGCTGACTGTACACACTTACATCACTCGTGGAGTGTCTTATGTGAGCCAATGCATAGCGCCCATAGCGGCGTCAGAAGGGGACCATACCTGGCATCAGCTGCAGCATAACAGTCACGAGACCCTCAATATGCCTAAGCACCACATGGGCAGTACAAGTGGCAATCATGCCATCCTGAGGCCGGGGCTCCACCGGAAGTGCCCTGTCAGAAGCTCTTGGCACCAGTCGTGCCACTTCAACATCATTTGGATCAATGCGATGGAACTGGGCGCACATGTTGGTCTGCAGCTGCCATTGCACTCTGACTGCACCCTCCTGCAGCAAATTTGCTAGAGAATCATTGCCACCAATTTGTTTGTGCTTAGTTTCCGCGCAATCAGAACGTGCAGCAGCTCAATACTGTGTGGTCTGTGCGAATTGGAGTTGGTCTGAAAGTGACAGTACATTGCTCATTGCTTGCAAGGGTCTTTACTATGTAGAGCGAAGTGTACACATTCTACACAGCTGCTGCCATGCAAAGGCACCAGTTGACAAAAGCGTGCAAACATCTGACAACACAAAGACATCTGCAGCCAACACACTACACCAGGAAGATTTCTGATGGGGTGATTGACTCACCACATCAATGTCTCCTCCAGGGGAAGCTGTGAGTCCCAGCACCTGCATAGCACATCATCAAGAGTTCTCAGCCACCCCACGACATTTCAGCTGCAATCAGTCAGGTGCCAGTCCATGATGAGTGTGTGCAGTCAAATCAATCACAATGCGCAACAACGAAGCTGCCAAGTGCTTGACTCACAGACGCTACGGTCTGGAGCAGGCCTGTTCAGCTTGAACACCATAGGAAGGACCAATGACGTTGTGACTCACTATGCATGGCGTGACACATTCATGACTTGGATATACATCAACTTTTGCAGCAATGGCATTGATGATGCATATCAGTCATCAGTCATGCCAAGCTGCAGTCTCGGATGCAAGTGGCAAATACACATTCATTCAACCAGGCGCCAGACAATAACAGATCAGGCAAAGCTCAAACATCAGGTCTGCCATACAGTACAGATCCAAGATGCAAAACTGGATGAGGCATACCTGGGTATTGGCCTGTTGCTGTGGCATCATTGACTTATACAGCTTCATGATCTGGTTGTATGGAGTTTCCTTCAGGCAGTGATGGCACTCATCCAGCACCTGCACAGCCAAGCTAGATCTCAAGAGACCCTGCACAGAACCTGAATGATGAGGGCTTGCTGTTGATGCTCTGCAACAAGTGTGCCGATTATTGCATTTATAGCTCCTCCTCCTGTGAACATTGATGGTGTTTATGAGCCAGTGTCTGCTTCAACACCCCACCCAATGCTGATATGGATGTGGTTTGCAATTGACGGCGCGTAACTGTCGTCAACAGGTACAGAAAGGTGAAGCCTTGCCAGCAGAGCGATCTAGACTCACACTGCTCAAGGATTGTGACTTCGAGACCTGAGTGTGAGTTACAGGCAGCCAATGATCACATGCTGTCACCGATTCCCAACAGCATCTCACCAGCGGAGCAAAATGCTGGTGTTCACAAGCTGTTGAGCCATCACAACCAATCAACCACATTGATCCATGCATTCAAGACCTGTATGTCGCCACTAGTGCCGTAGCTTCAAGACCTCACCAGCAGAGCAATTTGGCTAAAGTGGGCCGCTCCAGCAGCCATGTTCTTCAAAAGCTGCTGAGCTGTCATGACCAGCACGCTCGCAGCATTGCTACAAGCTTTCAACATCTGCGTGTTGCCAACATTTGCGTGGGTTCAAAATCTCACCAGCAAAGCAATTTGGCTGAAGTTTGCTACACCAGCAGCTAGGTTGTTCAAAAGCTGCTGAGCTGTCATGACCAGCACACTGGCGATGTTGATGCTGATACGCCATCGCTTTGGGGTGAGAGTGCTACTCTTGGTGAAGCACTGCACCGTGACACACTGCTGGACCATGCAAGGTGCCCTCTTGAACAAATCTGCACAGCACCATGATTGTCGTCAAGTGCTGAGACTTGGCACAGGAGATTTGTCAATGTGCTGAAGCAAACTTGTACTGCACTGCACAAGATGTGTGCACGCTTTTGGTGAGGCAGTGCACCGAGACAGACTGGTGAACCATGCAGGTTTGAACACATCTGCCCAGCAACGCAGAGGCCGTCAGATGCAGCAGACACAACTCCATTTGGTGCAATGCTGAGTTGAGCATGCAGACAGACTTGTCAAGCTTTTTGATCTGCTGTGTAAAATTCCTTGCATTGCTCCGCTGCTTAAATCAAGCCGTCACGTCAACAGATGATATAGCGCTTTAATGTTGGGTGGAAGCAAACACTGTCATGCAGGATATCCCGTGTCAGACAGCACCAACCCAGTTTATCAGCTGAATGAACAACAGCAGCATATTAAGTCTGGTGACAGTACCTGCTTGTTGCTCTGCCAGAGCTACAGTGGGTGCAAGGAAGACCACCTTGGCATGCTCATTGCGCTGCAGCGTCACACCTGCCAGCTCAACTGCAATACGTGTCTTCCCGCTGCCTGCACACGTTCAATCAGATCGGGTATGTTTCTCTGTTGCATATGAACCATGCAGCCTGCACAAGCAGAGAGGCAGCATTATGCAAAGCAGTCAGAGGTAAACAGAGTTTCAGCATGTCATGCAGTTGAAGAACCCTACCCAGCTTGCAATCGCGCAAGTGCAGATTCAAAGACATCAAGCAATTTATCACAACAGCAAGGGACCCAAAAAGTAGACAACACTGAAATCATGGCATCGTTACATTGCATTTCGGCAAGATCTGGCTGAAGTGCTGACGTGCCTGTAGGGGCGACCACAATCCAGTTGCCGCCATTTCTGATCTTGTCAAGAGCCTGCTGCTGATAGCGGCGCAACACCGTAGCTGCAGGAGGCTCTGCATTGCTGGCCATTGCCTGCCTGCAGACAATAGACGCTCGAGTCTATCAATAGTTCTGACAGCATCGATTGCAGCTGAGCTCTGCCAGCTACTCTCTCAAGAGCTCTCTGTATTCTACTGCTGAAGAGCGTAAGCGGAAACATGGCAGTACACTAGAGTGGAAAACAGCACTTAGAATGTTGTCAGCAGCAACAATGCTGTCATTCCTAGCCAGGACCTTCAGAATGCAAGAGAAACTGCTAGTAAGCATATAACATCCAAGGCAGGCGTCTGTTCTGCAATTGTTCTTTTCGGCGTGAGCAGCTATCAAATGCCCAGCATATCAAACACTGTGCATGAAACATGCTGGACCCTGATTCTGCAGCCTGGCAGCTGATATGTAGAGCACTGAGGCTGCACAGACTCAGGTCTGTGGTTGTGTTAACATGCTACTGCGGCACGCAAACAAGTGCAGGTTGTAAAACATAGCTCACAGCCAGAAGCAACAGCACAATCCTCTCACCTTGCAGCTGTTTCTGATGCCATGCTGACATCATCTGACATTGCGTCATCTGCATCCTCCTCTCCAACATCAGAAGCTAGCAGTGACATGTGATCAGCCCAAGGGCTGAACCTGGCAGCAGCTTCCGTAGCAGCTTTTGTAGCAGCTGCTGGCAAAGCTGCTGAAGAAGTTGCTCGCTGACTTGTCAGAGAAGCCGCTGACTCTTTGCCATCCATGCAATCATTCAGAGCATAGGCTGAAGGCAATGCGTAATTGCTTACTCCAGCAGCTGCCATCTGGCTTCCGTCAAAATGAGTGTCACTCATGTTACTGCCGTTGGCCATGTGTGGCTTCAACTGCTGAAGCAGCTTGTGTGCCCACAATGCAATCATCAGCAAAGCCAATCCAATCCTTCCTTCTTCTGCTGTGGAGTCAGCCTGATCCATGTGGTTATCTTCACTCCTGCTGAACAGAGCTTGCAGCTGAGCGTGCTGAATCTGAACAGCGCCTTGACGGCTGCTAAATACACAGCTTGGCAGGATGTCAGCCAAGTGCAGTGCAAGGACTGTTGTATGGTGTTGACCAGCTGGTGATGATTGGAGATGGTGCTGCGCTATTGAAAGCTGACCAATGTTTGTATTGGGATCTTGACACAGCAGCATGAGGGCATCATGAAGCATGTGTATCACACCACCTGCAGTATGTGTCATTGAGTGAGTAAGCGTTGATTAGAACACATGAACAAAGCAAAAGCACTGCGCGCAAGACTGCAGCTTTGAACCAGCGACGGAATGGCTTCAGCATAGTTTGCTCTCAGTCAGAGTGTGGACATGAACAGGCCATCTTTTCAGCTTCAATCAGCACTGAGTCTGAACTTGACAGCTCACAGTATTCACCTTGCTGCTGCTGGATGCTATACATTGGAAGATCTTTGTCAACAACTCTGTCTTCCCTGTCACAAGAGACACATTGCATATCCGAGTCCGCAGGTTCTGAGTCTAATGCTGGCGCTCCAATTGCTGCTACTGCTGCTCCACGCATTGCTATTGCTACATTCGTCTGGGGCGTGACAGGTGACACAGCTGTCGCCTGAGCAAAAGCTAGGAGCTCCTGTGACAGTACTAGGCCTGTGGAGAATTGTCCTGATGCTGCTGGCAGCTCTGCTGCTGCTGATGATGATGATGATGTTAGTGACGGCAACAGATGCGCGCATGCTTCTGCTACTGATGCTAGAGATGGGAGTGCATACGCTGGTGCTGCTGCCGATGCTAGTGAGGGTAGCTCCTGAAGTGGTGTTGCTGCTGGAGGTGATGGTGGGGATGTATGCATTGCTGTCAGTGCTGATGCTGACGCTGGTGCTGGTTCTGGGGCTGGTGCTGATGCTGGTAATGGTGTTCCCTGCGTCGGTCTTGCTGATGCTGCTGATGCTGATGCTGGTGGTGAAAGTTCATGGGCTGGTGTGAGTGCTGGTGATGGTGACACATGTGCTAGTGACAATGGTGATGCTGGTGATTGTGAGTCTTGTGGTAGCTCTGTTGCATCATTTGATTGCCATGTCTCATTAGCCATGTCTGCCTGTGCTGAAGTTGGCGGATGCAGTGATGCTGTTGCTTTAGGTTCCACAGGTGTCAAAGGCGCTGCAGCCACTTCCTTGGCAATGTTCGTAAGGTCTGAAATTGCTATGCCTGATGCACAGGGTACTTGCGAGGCTGCTTGGAGTTCAGCCTCAAGTCTTGCAGGTGCCTTGGCACCGTCAGAGAGAACATTGGGGTCGCTGTCACAGGACACCTGTGATCTACCGAGCAGTCGAGAGGCCTGTGGCGCTCTCGACAGCGTGCTGCCCATAACGCAGTTTGAGGGCGAGCCGTTGTAGGCTTCTGTCTCCTCGAAGTCGACAAGGGAGGCGTTCAGAAAGCTGTCAAGAGCGGCTATCTGATCGTCTTCGGGCAGGTCTGGGTCGTTGAGTACACTTGACAACGTTTGCAAAGCTGTGCTTTGCGAGTGCGAAACCATCTCCAACGTTGGAGATGCGCGCAACAAATTATACTTCAGGATGAGTTGACTCACGTCGAATGCTCGACGTTTTTAGCGTACGAGCCGAGGGTAAGTCTCAAGCTGCTTGAAAGCCAAGTCTTTATGGTCATCGGCCTCTGCAGCTGCAATCTACAGCTCCTACACAAACTAGCAATGCAACCATTGACGTTCCCGTGTTGCTGACGGTGTCACCTAACATGACCAAGCTCAACATGGCACCTTGCGAGCGTTGCATGTTAGCATTATTCGAGCGTTAAGATGGTTGCATGGCAATTGAGGGTTCGATCACGATTGCTTTACAGGAGCTTTCGACTCTGCCGCTAGCACTGTGAGCAAGGCTGAAGGCGCAATCTGGTCAAGAATGATTTGTGTATTAGCAGCATGTTGTACACGGGCATCTTTTAGCTCCACCAGGACAACTTCCTGCACCTGCGCAAGCAATACATTCGTTAGTTGTATGCAGCTTCGAAGGAAATTACAGCACAGTCAAAAACGCAGAGGGTTATTTGAAACCCTCAACACTGCAGCATACAATGAGAGGCATCACCCAGCAACGACAGCAGTGAGCAATCAGGTCATATAGGAATTAGCTTGCAATTGCTTGCTGACAGATCTGGCAGTCTTTCTGATTATTGCATGAGCCCTCTGCAACAAGCAACAGCCAGTCAAGCAGAATATGGGCAGGATCTGCCGTCAGCCATGTAAGCTTTACTGCACATCATGCCGTTTGGTCAAACCTTTAGGAAGCTGCTCAATCGCGTAGCACATCGCAAGTCAACATACGAAGCGTTGTCACAGACAGAGCCCTCATTGACACACTGTGACATTTTATGTTCTATGCAGCAACATGTGTGTCACGGTCAAAAGCAGTCTGACTCACATCATCAAAGTGAGCGTCACCAGCAGATGTGTTGATCAGCATTCTCACCTCTGTATAGTAAGCGATACCATCTGTGACTGCGTCAACAATGGCTGCTTGCAAGGGTCCCAAGCTAGGGTTGTACGCCGCACTTTCCAAGTATGGGCCGCTGTAAATGTCCCCTCCAGCTGTCACTATGGCCAAGCCTGATGGGCAGTGGCTGTAGGGCGCATAGGAATGGACCGCCTGTTTTAGAGCTGCCTTCACAGCTTCCAAGAAAGGCACCTCATTCCTAGACGCAACTAGCTCCTGAGTCTCTGCATGGCACTCTCTCAGAATGAGCACGCAGTAAGGCAAGCAGGCGAAGTGAGCGGGCGTACAGCGATGGACTGCTGCTAAAATGCAGCCTTCACAGATTCCAGTGATGGCACCTCATCCCTAGCGACTACCAGCTCCTGAGTCTCTGCAACCCAACATACAAACATTTACCCACAGTAAGACATGCAGGCGTCCTGAAAGGCAGTGGCTGTAGGGCGCATAGGAATGGATTGCTTGCTGCAGCGCTGCCTTCACAGCTTCCATGAAAGGCACTTTGTTCCTGGACGCTACCAGCTCCTGAGTCTCTGCAACACGTTGGGCACTAACCAGCACAGGATATGGCATGCAGGCGCACTGAAGGACAATGGCAATAGAGCGCATAAGAATGGAGTACCTGCTGGAGAGCTGCCTTTACAAATTTCAAGAGAGGCACTCACACAACATGATCTCTACCTCATACAGAAAGATACAGTCAGCCCTAGCAGCGGTGATCCTAGACTTATTGGGGTCATATAACAGAGCCAGAGAAGAGAAAACCCATCAAAAGGTGTAATTTCTGTATATTGTAAATACAGTGGTCAATCAAGTTTCACCTGCAGTAAGCTCGAGGTGATGCTCCTGAGGTTGAAGAAGAAGCGGGGTGTTGGGGTCAGTTAGCAAGTCAGCAGGACCAAAGCGCTGAGGCAGAATGTCTGCCATTCCCCACGACTTTTGCCTGCCTCCAAAGAAGAAGCGTATGCTGCCCTACGTCAACATCACAATGTATTACAGCAGGTGCAACCCTGTGTCAGCGGAGACGCCACAAGATGTTTCTTGCAGCTGTAGCAAAAAGCTGTGCAGTGATACACTGAGATCTACTGAGCTGTCAGCAAAGTGCCTGCGTGCCTCAGGACAACAATGCCAACCAAGCAAGTTGCAGCAGAAGTGCGCATGCTGGATCAGGTCTGGCTTGTTTGATTGCTCTGAGATGTGCTGCCCAAGCTGCAATGCGCAGAAACAAGAGACACAAGATGTGTTGCAGAGTGAACTGCCACATGTGCATCCTTCCGTTGTTTGCATAGGATGACAGAAATACAACCTCAGGATTGCTTCAGAGGTATTGCATTGATGAAAGCATTGATGTTGCAAAGATGCTGCAGCCCTACTTCCTTAGCATTGCATTGTTATTGCATTGTGATACTTGGCTGGCATGAGCTCACCGCGCAACACAGCTCTGAATAGAATTGCCGGCAGTGACCGCAAGGCGCTGCAGAGACAGCCATCTTGGTAATTTCTCTTTCTTGATGGTGTAGAGCATTGACCACCAGGAATTGCTCAGCATGGACTGAATTGTTCAAAGGCAGCCTGGCAAACTCCAGATTCACGCCAACATACAAGCGGCCACTGATGCCTAGCGCCACTGCTCTGCAAGAAGGCAGCATTCAATGACCATGAAGCAAGGTTGTTGGCCTAGTGAGATCAGATATTGATTCACAGGTAAAATTTGTCTGAACGCCGTGTTGGCACAGGCTGTGTAGAATGGCCAGTGTGGGAGGCTGTGTTGCAGGTATATGCAGTTTCCCCCCACGTGTGAAGTTGATCAAGAGTCAAGGGCTTACCCAACGTGAAACGAGGAGATTGGAGGCCGAGCCAGAGACGAGGCAGGTGTGATCAAGTTTTGTAACAACTGATCCTCTGTCAAGTTGTTCTCCTTCAGCAGCGCCTGCACCTCTTCCGCTTCCAGCCAAAACTTCTCCCACTGCACCGTGGGGACATTGTT
The DNA here is from genome assembly GCA_002118135.1 of Trebouxia sp. TZW2008. Taxonomy (NCBI): domain Eukaryota; kingdom Viridiplantae; phylum Chlorophyta; class Trebouxiophyceae; order Trebouxiales; family Trebouxiaceae; genus Trebouxia; species Trebouxia sp. TZW2008. The sequence goes on from BDIU01000407.1 coordinate 24,717, forward strand.
GCTTTGTTGCGTGTCTTGCTCTGCAGCATCGACAATATAGCTGCCCTGTCGGTCGGAGGGGTGAATGCCGGTAACTTGCCCGTGAGCGCTGCAAAAAACGCAACGGGCGTCGAAATCGTATTTTGTATACGTTTGACGTGCTCCGCAACCTGCAGGAGGAGTTGACTGGATGCACCTGCTCTCGTGACCGCCGTTTTCTTGTAGCTCTTTCAACCTGTCCATGCTGTCGCTGAAGCGCTGTAGAGATTGGCAATCGACTGCGATGGCGCAATCTGACACATTCAACCCCGCAGAGTATGTTGAAAGCTTTTCTGCTGCATGTGACGACGAACGACTATGCTGATGCCAAAAACTGGTCTCTAATCTGAAGTGCAACTGTGAATGGTTTCGGAGACATTGCGACTCTGCTGCACCGGCTTGGAGTCTTGTGAAGCAGCGTCTTGGCCGTTGGCATGCATTTTGGATCGTAAGTAACGCCACTCAAAGTAAATGAGCACTGATGGCTGCTGACGCGACCGACCAGTCTCCAAACGAACCGACAGAACACAAAGCACTGTCAACAGCTAGACAGCTGCTACATAAACGCTTCAAGGTCCGAAGCGTACACGGGTTTTGCTTGAAAAGGAATCCGACTGACGACTGTTGGCACACAGGTTGTGGTGAAAGACGGCCGCGTCCTGGTCGGAGACTTTCTGTGTATAGACAAGCAGGGCAACCTCATTTTGGGCAACACATATCAGCAAGTAGACAGGTGAACATATGCTGTGGCCTATGCAGAAGCTATGCATCAGATTTCCATTGCACCCATGCAAGTGTTGCACATTGTCCAACAGACTGTGCTTAGTATCACTGTCTTGCAGTCAACTTGAGCCATATACAGAGAGACCCATTGGTCAAGTACTGGTCCCTGCTACTCAGCGCGTCTCATGCCATGTTGAGGTACAAAGCTCTTTGCAGCTCTGCAACTCCATTTCTTGAGAGTTGGTGAGGACTCTTGTGTGATGGACAGCTGCTTCATATGGAATATATGCACATTGTTCTGCTGCAGCTCACAGCGATTCAGCAGGTTTCACAGACCCTGTTGCACACCTGCTCGAAATTTGACATGATGAATACGGCATTGACTTATTGAAGCATGCATGTACGTTTGAGAACAGAGCTCTGGGTTGTCAGTTTGCTCCAATTTCCATGCTGCTGCTGCAGGTCATGCCAAATGAGGAACAGAGCATGAAAGACCTGTTGGAAGTACGCTGCAGACTGGACAAGCTCTCTGGCTAATGCATGACACCCATGAGCAGTAGTCCTTGGGCACTGGTGGGAAACAACAGCCTGACAGCAGCTGTACAAAAAGCCAGAAAAGTGCTCACGGCACATCAGCCACAACTGCAACGCTTTGTGCTCACCAGCAATCTTTATTGCTCACTGTCCACTACAGACAAGAGGGATTTAGAGACCACGGCATCATTGCATTTTAAGACTGATTACAGACGACAAGGGATTCAGAGTTTGCTGGACCTCATAGCAATCCTGAGCTAAAGGCTTGCTATTCATACTGCCATACAAAATTTGTTTTCAGGATTCACAAGCTTGATCAAATCCTCAAATTGCGCATCTGCTGCAACTGCAGACTCGCAAGGCAAAGCAATGCAGCCAGACACAGCAGAAGCAGACATACTTCAGCCCTCCAACTGCTGTAAACATCAATCATAACGCAAACTACCCCGCAGTGCAGCATAAAAAACAAAATTAATGCAAAATGACATCTGCAAATGAGCTCAATGCAACTTCAGATCATACGCAATGCCTAATAAACCTACAAAATCACCCCACACTACATCTTGCCATACTCCCGATCTACCTAACCAAAATGTGGACTGACGTGACAGTTTCAATTTTGAACTCAAATGCTCTAATGCATGACTGTTCTTGAGTGAATTATTTGCCATAAAGATTTCCCTCCTTACTCCAACCCTGAATTGTTGCCCAGGCCAGAATTGCCAAAAGACAGCTGCTGTCTCGCTTTCTGCCCCCTGACAGCTCTGTTGGTAATCTCAACAATTTCTTCCTCAGTTTGCTTGCACCCGCTGCTTTGCAGGGATAGTGGGACTGCCAGCAAGTTGACATTCAGATCAGCCATGCCTGGTGGCAGATCCTTCACAAACCAGGGGTGTTTCAAGATCTGCTGCACTGTGATGCGCTTGTCTGGGTCAACCTCCAGAAGCCTTGTCAGTAGGTCTGTGCACTCGGGAGTCAAGCCCTGCAACACCACAAGGCAAAACATGTCAGCTCATTACAGTTGTGAAGGCTGCTTAATGCATTCCCAGTAACTCTGTTGAATCACAACTATTGTCCTGCGACAACAAACAACAGAACTTGCTGTGGGCAGTCATCCATTGGAATGCACAGTCCTCACACATGATGTTCTAGCCAAACAGCCAAAAGGTGGATGAGCTGATGCTCTTTGTGCACAGGCCCCACCAGATGCAGTTTGTACACAGGTGGCACCAGGTCACCACCTTCAGCTATCTGTGATGGTCGTCACAACAGTCAATTACGCAAAGCAACAGGTTGCAAAGTGACTCAATGCAGAACGGTGAAGTTTACGAGCCCCGTGCCAAGGCGGCTGCTGAATAAGCAAGCACTCCTGCTGCCTGGGCAACGTCACAAAGTCCACACCACTATAACAGGCTGTGTCTGTTTGCTTTGCAGCAATTGTTGTTACATGGGATGCAAAAGAACAGTCTGTGAACAGCCGCAGGGCTGGCTGCAGTGGCCGTGTAGGCTATGGTCTGAGAGATCAAGGCCTGCAGGGCTGATGCAGCCGCCTGCAGGGCCTTGAGTCTTGCGGACCATTGCTTGGGAGGCTTCTGCTGCCAGCCAAAGGGCTGATGTTGCTGACATCAATGATCTGACTACCGCTTCAACAGCCACTGCTGCTGACGTCAAGGCTCTGTCTAAAATTGTTTTGAAGAAAAGACTTTGCTGCTGAGTGCACAGCAAAAGCCCACAGACATCAGCAAGAGCTCGAGTTGCCTACAGCTTTTGGCTACAAGGCGCGAGGCTGACTGCCGAGTTTCACAAAATCAAGTGCAGGGCGTTTGCAGCCACTGCAGCCAGCTATGAGGCTTTCAAAGCATTGCTTGGAGGGCTTCTGCTGCCAATCGAAGGGCTGATGCTGCTGACCTCACGGCTTTGACTACCAGCTCAACAGCTTCTGCTGCTGAGAGCGCAGCTGAAGACCTCGAGAAAGCAACAAATGCCTTTGAGTTGAGCGCAGCTGTGGTCTGCAAGCCTCAGGGCTGACTTCAGAAGCCTTGTGGGCAATGTCCCAAGGAGCCACAGTCTGCAAGACCTGTGCGTGGTGTCCGTTGGGACATAGTGTTCAGGGCTTCTGCTGCCAGCTCAAGAACTTCAGCTGAAGTCCTCAAAGCTTTGGCACCCAGTCCCAGAGCTTTTGCTGATGAGAGCGCAGCGGACGCCCCAACCGCAGCAGCAAAACCCATTATGATAGGAAGAGCTGTGGTCTGCAAGCCTGAGGGCTGGCTGCAATGCCGCTACAAGCATTGTTTCAGAGCCAAGGCCTGCACAGGCTTTGGCCCCCCATGCAGCAAGGCCCAGCAGCAAACGTCTGTGCTGGTGTCCGCGAGTTGTTGGGCTGACATTGGCGCTGCAGGCAATGTTCCAAATAGCCGTGGCCTGCAGGTGATTTTTGCAATCCCATGCAGATGCTGGGCAGTCTGGCGTATTGCATCCAGGGCCTCTGCTGCCAGCTCAAAGCTGACTTCAAGTATTTGACTACAAGCTTGAGATCTATTGCTGCTGAGAACACAGCAAAAGCTGTCAAGGCAGCAGCAACTGCCTTTGCTCTGAGTTCAGCTGCAACAAGCCTTAGAGCTGACTGCATCACCCCAAGAAGCAATGTTCCAATGAACCCAAGCCTGCAGGACCTGTGAGGCGACCTGCGGATTTGAGATCGTTGAAACATTGCATCAAAGGGCTTCTGCTGCCAGCTCAAGGGCTGATGTTGCTGACCTCAAGGCCTTCACTACTAGCTCAAGAGCTTTGGCTGTTGAGAGCAGGGCGAAAGCCCTCAAGACAGCAGCAAATGCGCTGGAGTTGGGCACAGCTGTTGTCTGCAAGCCTAAACGGTAGATTGCACTGGCATGGCAGGCAATGTTCCAAATGCTTGTAAGGCCTGCATGCAAATACGTGCGGGAGATGGCAAAACACGCTGTTGCATGGAGGGCGTTGGCTGCCAGCTCAAGAGCTTATGCTGTTGTCTGGAGGACTTGAATAATTTCAAGCTCAAGGTTAACAAGTCTCCATGACACCAGCAAAAGTTCTCAAGACAGCAGCACATGCACTTGATGTCAAGAGCTGATCTTATTGACTGGCAGGTCCAATAGGCAAGCAAGCATTCACACCACAGACTGGCCGTGAGCAACAAAACCAGAAGAAGAGTGGCTTGTAAAGGCTGTTCATGCCAGCTCAAAAGTTGTCGCTGCTGAGAGCAAAACAAAGCCCCGCCAAGACAGCAGCAAATGTCCTTGGATTGCATACAGCTGCTGTCTGCAACTTCTTGAGCCAGCTGAGGCAGCCTGGTCAGCAATGTTCCAAACAACCAAGGCCTGCAGGTGTTGAGTGATGCCTGCAGTCATTCAGCTTTTTAGCACATTGCATGGAGGGCTTCTGCTGCCAGTCCAAAGCCTTCTCCTGCCCTCCTGAAGGCTTTTGCTGCCAGCTGAAGAGCTGAAAAGCTCACTTGCGGGCTTCTGCTGCTACCCCTAGAAGTGATGCAGCTGGACAGGGAGGTAACAGGCCTGCCGTCCAGCTGCACCAGATTTCAGGCACCAGGCAGGACAGCAGGAACAATTTAAAAAGCACCAGGACAGCAGCAAAAGATCTGAACGCAGCAGCAGAAGCGCTTTTAATAGCAGCAAAGGCCCTTGGGTTGGGTTGGGAACTGGCCTCAAGGTCTATCAGCCAGTGATAGCAAAAGAGTGCAGTCACAGCAGCTACTACTGGTTGCGGTGACTATTTTGCTGCCAACTACACTTTGTTCACAGCTTCACACAACCCATACCATCATCCAGGTTTGGGTTAAACACGAAGCATCAACACCCAACCTGAGTCATGATTTGGGTATTACTGAATGTGCTGAGCAAATGGCAGAATATAGCACTATGCTTATTACAAGCCATCAGATGTGATCAGAAATGCTGCATCAGCAGAAAACTGGACATTGCTGTTTATGCTGCTCACTGCCTCCAAGCAGAGGGGCCTCCTGAAGCTGATTGGCACGGCATCTCAGCTGGATGCTTGTAAAAGATCAAACACGGCATTTTTCAAACATCCTGTGCAGCTGGTCAGCATCCCTTTTGAACATGATTCAAAAGCACAGCTTCTGCAATTTCTGAGCAGAGCTTGACGGTGCCAGGGCATCAGGACTGGCTGCAGTGGCCCTCCTCACTATGGCCAGAAAGTTCCAGGCATACCCTGTGGAGACTTGGAACCTCTTGAATACAGTCTGACTGCCTGCTGCTGCCAGCTCAAGGGCTTCTGCTGCTGCACTCAAGGCAACTGCTGCCTGAAAATGCTATAGCTGCTGCCCTGATGGCTTTGATCATCGTTTCTCATTGCTGCGGCTGCTGTCTTGTGGGCTTCGGCTGCTGATTATAGAGCATTTGTGGATCTTCTGAGGGCTTGTCTGCTTTCAGAACATCACCAAAAGCTCTAAAGACAGCTTGAACAGCTCTCAAGACAGCTGGGACAGCCCTTGAGCTGTGCACAGCTGGGTATTACCGTCAACTGAAACGAGGACAATGACTTAGTCGCATCAGCTGTCAATGTTTGCGATGACTGTTAGTTGGCAGCATCACTTTACTTTGCAGCTCTATGAAGCATGCGCCAGCATACAAGCCCATGTCAATGGTCTGGTTGCATCACTTGGGAAGTCTCACAACTTTTGCACGAGTAATGGTGGTGTGTCGAGCACAGATGACTGTCATGCTGAGTGCATGGCGTCAGGCATGATCACAGTTACCCACCCTGCATAATGTTGCTCATGCTTGACAGCATTGCTAATGAAGTGGCTCAGCAGTGCGAAACAGAGAGGAAGACTAACGACCCTCCCAGAGTCGCTAGGGCAGACGCCCAGAATGACGCTACAGGCCATTCAGCAAATTTTGTGTTGCTTGGCAGCACCCGCATTGCCAGCAGCACATCAGCTGCCTTTCTTCAGCAGGTCTAAAGCTTTTGCACAGACTGAACCGCTCCAGGCTGACTGTAGTGACCCTGAAGGCAAAGGTCAAAGGAGTTGAAGGGCTCCAAGGGCCGTGCAGGATCCTGCCAGCATCAAGCCCTATCACATTGTCTGAAGGGCTGTTGCTGCCAGCTCAAGAGGATTTGCTGTTGTCCTCAGGACAGTCACTGTCAGCTTAAGAGCTGTTGCTGCTATGTTAAGGGCGTCCACTGCTGATTTTGAAGGTCTTGACGTCAACTGAAGTGCTGCTGCTGTTAACAGGGCGTTTGTTGCCAGCTCAAAGCTTTTGATGCTGTCTTGAGCCATTTTGCTGCAATTTAAAGCTCTTTGGGCAGCATGAAAACCCAAGGAAATCCAGAAAGCCGCCAAAACCCTCGCAGGTCAGCAGCAAAAGACTCTGAGCTGGATGGAATAAATGCTGGTTTTAGTCTATCATCTCGAATATGAGTGAGCCAACAGGTACAGAAGATGTTACTGCCGGCGTCAACTGATGCTATTGGGCTGCTTTGAGCAGCAGATGCTCTTGTTCATTGCCATCAGAAGCTGCAGTGATACCTGGTGTGATGCTTCACACGGTCCACAACATTGTCTTTGCCTTTCACAAGCAACAGTACTTTGAAAAATGGGTATTGCTCAACTCTACAATTGATTGCTGAATGCATCTCAGCAGGCATGAGCAGGCCCATGACTGCTTGACACAGGGCAGAGCAGAGGTCCTTACTGAGGCCAGAGTGACAAGGCTTCCATACCAAGTGCTTACCAAGACTGTACCAGCCATTCTTACAAGTTCCTGTCCAGCTTATCAGCATCCAAATTCAGACACAAGCTACAAGAACGTGCTTGCTTTCATTGTGCAGCACAGTCTGTGAAGCAGCCTAGATGCTGGCTGCAGTAGCCGTACAGAAAGTGCTCAAGTAAATGATGTTTGCACAACCAATGCAGGTATCACTTCTCTTGAACACAGTCTAGGAGGCTGCTGCTGCCAATTGCAAGGACTCGTACTGCTGTCCTCAAGTGCTACAATGCCAGCACAAGTATGACAATGCCAGCACAAGACCCTTTGCAACTGTTCTGAGTGCTTTTGCTGCCAACTCAGGTTCCTAGGGCAGCATAGAGAACCCCAGAGCCCTGTGATGGCAGCCCAAGCTCGTCAAAACAGCTGCAAACGCCCTTGAGCTGGGCAGCACTGATCACACATGACCTGTCAGCTCAATTCATGTTTGCTGTGTAGCCAGACCAGATGTCATTGTGCTCACTGACTGTGTTGGCGAGGAGCTGGGGGGTTGGTGAGAAAGATGCCAGCAACTCCCTTCCGAAACATGTCTGCCATGCCGCACTTCAGCGATTTGTATCAAGGGTCATTCAAGCATGAAAGGGCAAAGACGAGTCACAACTTGACAGCTGCTGATATGGCGGTGTCTTGAACGCATGTCATGGTCAGCCAGGAAAAAAATGCTTGGACCCAGCTTGCATGCATGCCTGAATACCAAGATAATTGATGAGAAACTTAGGCATCATCAAGTACTCTCTTGAAGCACTGCCACGCTACAGACAACAGCATTGGTACTGTAGTTTGTGTAATAGTACAAGTAAGTCTGGAACCATATAACTCTCCTGTGACAGTGGAAATGTCAATAGGCTAGTACCAGGAGCCTTGGAGCTTTGCCATCATGACAAACTTAATTATGTGTGGTGACAGTACTGGTACCGTGTGAACTGTAGTGATGCCCCTTCCAGCATGAGTGATGTAGGTGTATAACTTGCCTGTGGCTTTTGGAAGTCTGCCTTGAGGATGCGAGGCAACATCTTCTGCAGCACAGCTTGTGTTTCCAGTCCTTCGTCCTCTTTGCGGCGGAAGGGGAAGCAGCCCGTGAGCATGCAGTACAGCAGGATGCCGCAGGACCAGATGTCTGCCATCTTGCCCGCATACTTGTTGTACAGCAGCACCTCTGGAGCCACATACTCAGGAGTCCCTGCGGGCATGACATCACACTTCAGTTGGTGTGGGCATGCCATCACTCTAAGCAGAGGTGCAGCAAGTTTTTGAGAACTCTGCGCCACCATTCAAAAATGACTGATATAAGCCTCAGGACTTGCGTGAGCTGAATAATGAGGTTACTATCATCTTGCCCGCATGTATAGCACACATCTTGCTGGTATGCCACATTGAGAAGGTGTTTACAAGATGTGCTTTGTTGTCACGTGTGAAGCGCGACTGTCCAAGCAGCCGGCATGTAATAACTAGATCCTGTGCTGTGTTTAGAAAGCCATGTTGCTGCACAGATCTGACATCAATCCTGTTCAATGCTCTTTCTGAAGATAAGTGCATGGAGCTACACTTCAGCGTGTGGTCTGCAGGGCCAGCCATCTAGCAGCATATAAAATCCTTTTACAATAGTTGTGCAGGTCAATGTGCAGTCCTTGTTGTCTGGTTCTGCTCAGCATGAAGCACTGCAGCATTTCTGGCACTTGGGGCTGTCATTGTCTGGTGCAGGGTTCAAATAGTGCATGAGATGCCATGTGACTGTGTTGTGCTGCTTACCACACATGGTTTTGCTGATAGACGCACACAGCTCATCTTTGCTGTACCCAAAATCACATAGTTTCAGCACTGGTCTCTCTGACAGATCCATCAGCAGTGTGTTCTCTAGTTTGATGTCTCTGTTGGCAATGCCCATCTGCACAAGCATGCACAATGTACTCGCACCTGAAAGCATGTCAGTGATTATTGCAATGCATCTGTGTGTGCGGCCACATGCACCCTTGAAGCGTTTGGCCCTGAGTAGCATATTGCTGCTTGCAACTTCATCAGCAAGTTTTGCAAACACAGCATGGATCATCACTGAAGCATCTGCATATGGGTTTGGTCAGACTGTGTTGTGGAAATAATTGCAAACAGAGAATGCAATGTTGCATGGCACAGCAAGGAAAAACATACGCACCTGAACTTCAGCAATGGTAGTTTGGAAAAATGCTGAAAAGGTGCTGACAATGCAGAAGCAAAGTGTACAACCTGCATGCAGAATGAATCAGCAGGCACATGCAATGTCAGATATGTGACTACGCAAACTGTGCATTGTTTGTACCTGATGGCAGAAGTCAACACCAACAAGGAGCTGCTGGAACAGTTGCCTGGCTTCTGACTCCATCAATGCGCGATCATGCGCTGTGTTGTGCCGCTCAATGAAGTCCACAAGGTCTCCACCAGGTGCGTATTCACTCACAATAGCCAGATGGTCAGGAGTAAGGAAAACTTCCTGGAATTGGATGATGTTTGGATGCATGCAGCAGAGCCGCTGGTTCAAGATTTCCCTGCCAGCTGTCTTTGTACTGCAGCAACAGCAGCGCTCGTGACATTGACTGTATGTGTGAAAGAGCTTGCAGCAGAGAGCAGTACTCAAGCACTGCATGTGTTGCTTGATGGTGAGAGCTGGAGCGTGATGCAAGCAGCAGCAATGTATGCTGACAAAGATGCTTTTTGGCTGTAAGATGGGGCAGGCTGTGCTCATGGCTGACACTGGCCTCTGTTGCTACTGTTGTGCTGTGTCATCACATTGTATTGTCTGCATCACACCTGATGCAGTTGTCCACATGCAAGGACATGTATGCAAGCTGCACAAAGTCAGCTTCGCAGCATTCAGTCCAAGTGGCTTGTGGGTGTTTGGCACCTGTTTGATGTTCTGTGTATGAACTTGATGGCAACGTCCCGCATCATTTCCCTGTCCTCTGCCAACAGGACAAATGCTGAAGCACCAACTCCAAGCTCTGCCACCTTTGCATATTTGGGATTGTCTACCAAAGGGTCTGGAGTGTTGGCAGACTCGAGCACCGAGGTGGGTGTGGTCTCGATGTGACTACCTCCAGTCTCGCTGCAAAGCAATAGATTACTGCTCAGCGCCAAAACAAGCGCAGAAACCTAACTGGCTTGCATAACGGGTAGAGCGAGTGCCAACTTGCCGTACTGACTCACCCAAAATTGCTGCTGTTGAGCTTGACAAAAGAGTGCGTGGGCGGGGGAGTCGTAAATTTGTTCGATTGCCTCGGCTGTTGCTGTTGCTGCAGTTGCGCAGGGCGCAACTCGTCTGCTTCGGGCAGGGTGCCAAGGTTCGTGCTATGAGTCCTGACGCTCTTCGTCCCCGTGCACCACCCAATCACCATACTCCGCTACAATATGCCTGTGCGCTGCGCTCTGGAGTGGTCGTGCACTTGCTTAGCTAAGCAGGCCGGCAGATCAGTCGACAGGGCGGTACACTTGATCCTTGTCGGTCAAGCAACACGATGGCGGCAAAGGGCCTTGCTCTGCACTGCTATCACGAGCCTATTACTATAGAACCAAGCGCTATCGGTCCGTCGTGCGTACCAAAGCCATTCGAGCCTCTCCCTCTTTTCGTTGCAGCCTTGGCGCAGGAGGTGTTTTCCTTACGCTGTAAAAGCTTAGGGTGCACCGTAACCAAGGCCTACTATTTGCAGATTTACGCTGATTGCATAGCTGATCGCTTACATGCACATAAATCTGTTTGTGCTTCATTATAGCGCATGCACAACTGCCGCACACGCTGTGCAAGTCGGGCGCAGAAGCCTCCAGTCATCAGCCTGAAAAGCTGCAGCTGACCAGCATGCGCATGCAACCAATGGCAAGGGCCTCAGAAAACCTTGTCAGTCCTTGTTAAACAAACTTTGGCTTGAGATGTAACAAAACGACAACACTGTAGCGGTGGGAAACATACTCGCAACCATGACTCTTCGAGCAGACTGAATCTGCATGATCATTCTTATAGACTGTCTGTCAGACTCAGAGAAAGCAAGCCTGGCGCTGATCATCAAAGGTTGCTTGCCATCGAGCACTTACAGCCTGAGTTACAGCAGTGTGTGCTTTGCGACACGTTCAGACAGCAACAACATTACTACTTTCTCGTAAGCAGTTGACGAAATAAGGCAAGTCAACAGGTCAAAACTAAAGAAGATGCTGTGGCAAACTCGAGTGGCATCTTTTACGATCGTCAGAACTAGCTGCTGTACTCGATCAGAGTTGCGCAGATGAGCGCAATGAGACTCAGCATTGAATACGCGTGCTGTGCGGCTGGAAACGGCTGGCCTTGACCGCCCCCAACAGATGTGGCATCAAGCAAGAGGCTTCAAGCCCTGCTGCTCAAAACATCTTCACTCTATGATCAGTCGTCACAGTCAGACTCTGCTACTGTCAAGCCTCGCTCAAGCAAATTCTCAAATTGTGCTCCGCACTTGCTCAGCCTTAGAGGCCATGGCAAACTCCAGAACACAGTCAGCTAGCTTTTGTGGCTGTTCTAGATGTGCGCAGTGGCCGCAATCCTCAACCCAGACAAGCTTTGACTTTGGTAAGACCTGACTGAACTGTTCTGCATACTCTGGCTTCAGAATCTTGTCATTGCGGCCCCATACAACCAGACACTCCTGCTGCACCTCAGCAATGCGCTTACTGATTGAATAGCCACCAGTCTGAATGAAAGCAATATTGGCCTCGGTCCAACCTGCAGCAGCATTTCAGCTGAGTTGGACAAACAAGCCAGAGCTATAGTTACAAGCAATAGCAGCATTGACATATAGTTTCTGTCATAAAAGCGGCCGTGACATTACCATCAACACAACCCACCAATATGTCAAGCAAGACACTGCCAGGCAAACGTTCAACAAGTCATTGCAAGGCATGCAAACACTGTATTTGTGCCCGTTGCATGCAATACAGATGAGCTGACTTGTTTTCTCTGTCATGTATCTGGTTGACAACTGATGCTTGTCATGGTAGTGCCAAGCACCTGACAAAGTTGAATGAAACACACTTGTAGCAACAAGAACAAAACTTCTTACCTGGCAAGAAGGTGTGTAGCCTGCCTATGTTCATGGCATCCTGGGTTGCAAGGGCTTGATCTTTGTACGCCAAAGTATTGGCATAGTTACGGATGGCTGTTGACTTCAGAATCTGCAGGGTAAGGCCCCCTTTGGAGTCTAGCTCAAAACTGCTCTCACAGCAGATACTGTGATGACATGCATCTGATACAGGCATGCAGATGTATGTACACATAACTGCCTAATCTTAGTAGATGCTGCGTGTCATCAAAAGTCACTTCAGCATGTTAGGCAGACTTGATGGAAATTTGAATGCATCGTGCATTGCGGCCTTCATGCCATGGTGATTGCATTGCACAAAGACAGCGCGTCATGCATCTTTCTAACAGCTCTGCCTGGCAAATGCGCCTGGGAACCAGCCTGGACTGCAAAGCCCAGTCTGATGGTCTTGAGCAATTTGCTGAAAGAATACCATTGCAACGCACAACCTCATGAGATATATAGATGAAACATTAGCATGCGTCCAGGAAATATGTGGGCATTCAGCCAATTTGCTGCGGTGAGTCAACCACCCACTTGTACAAGCAGGTTGATCAGGAATCTGGGAGCAACTCTCCAGGGACCCAGGCCGTCAATGAACCCTTGCGCATCCACAAGCACCAGCTTCTCAACAGCTTCTGGGTACTCTACGGCAAAGTCCATAGCTATTGCTCCTCCTAGGCTGGTTCCAAGAACGATCATTGGCCGCTTGATCTATGCTGCACAGCAAGTCAGCATGTGACTTGTTTTCCTGACACTTATGAGTCAGTGCATTGTTGGAGCAAAGATGACAGCGTTGACTTGTAAGCTCAAACTGCTGTTGTCAAGATGCAGCTTGAACTTGTAAGCCTGTCACGGTGTGCAACATAGATGTCATCAAGGCAGTTAGATTTGGGAAAGAGAAAGGCTCAAATGAATGCCAAACAGCTGACCATGATGGAATGCTCCACAATGCAGTGTATGCTCTTTGCAAGTACAAGCACGTTGTATGCCTGGACGTATCCCAAACAATCCAGCAGTTTTGCCTCATTTGAAGCAAAGAAGGCCTTGCATGATTTCAGTACATAGTCTTCTCAGCTGCAGACCTTTTGGTGTCCATACATCGTCCAGCACAGCACAAATGGACAATGAAATGCCACCTCAGCATATGCTGATGATCAATCCAAAGCATTCAGTCAAAAGCACTGTAAACAGTATGAGACTTGGTTTGCAATACCTTCTCCTTCCAAAAGGCATACAGGTGGTCCCGCTTCTGTTTGGGTCCTAGCTTCATGTCTTTGTGTCGGGCAGCCCCACTATCGCTGAAACCCCAACCCACCAAATCCACTGCCCAAGTCTCTAGTTTTGCTTCCATGAGAGGAATCAACCGCCTAAACTCAAGGCTTGAGCTGTCAAATCCGTGCAGCAGCAGAACTGGCGGCTGATCCCCGTGGCTGCTGCCATACTCTGCAACCGTCACAGGGAATATGATACTGATATCAAATTATGTCTCATGTTTGTCATGAGGAGTACGAACCGCGGCTTGAGCTGTCAAAGCCATGCAACAGCAAGACTGGCAACTGATTGCTGTGGCTGCTGCCATAATCTGCAGTTGTCACATGTCGTGTTCACAATATGTAATTGACATCACAAAATGAAAATCCATTGCCTGAATTCCAGGCTTGAGCTGTCAAAGCCGTGCAGCAGCAGGACTGGCGGCTGCTCCCTGTGCCTGCTGCCATACTCTGCAGGCACCATATGCTTGTGATGTAAAACAAACAGTCTTGTTACTATCATTAAGATCATTTGTAACTGGACATTCCTTCAGGAGCGGCAAGTGCAGCAGACAACAGCAGTCAAGAGTGCACTTTCGAAAATTCAAAGTTGCAAACCATGCAGCAGCAAGTTTGGCGGCTGAACTCTGTGACTGCTGCCATATTCTGCAGCCAGACCACATGCCTCAAATACCAACAACACAGTATGAACTTTGCTCTGCATCAGCCATAGGAAAGGTGAGAGTAATGATTGTGACTTTGACAAAGCACCCTAGTCAGCACATGTGAGACACTGACTTAATCCAAGATGAAAGTCACACACAGGCAAACTCGCTTCAGACCTGGCTGTGCACTTTTACTGAGGTGAAATGTTTTGAATTTTTGTTCAAAATTTACCAGCAGGGCCGAGGTATGCTGTCTCTACAGGACAAGTCAGGGAAGGAGCATTGATTGTACTTCGCTGCATGCGCGCCATCACATCTAGAGCTGCTTGTTCCTTGATCATGCTTGCTTGCTCTGGAAAGAATTCAGGGTGCTGCATCTTCTGCAGAAGCAGCAGAGTCGTCGACAAGGGTTTCAGGCAGATTCACCGCCATAGTCTCCGTCACTCGACTTACGGTGTGCGCTTTGTTGGATGCTTTGCATGTGAACCCTTGGCGTCTGGCTCGACGACTGTTTGCGGTACGCGTGACATGCCCAGCAAGCAGCCTTCCCTGTGGAAACTGCTGACAGGCTGATGGACATGGATGGCAGACGGGCAATGTTGTAGTCATTGCGGGTGGTGATGCCGCCTTTGCTATCACAATGCGCCAAAGGATGCACTAGCCAGAATACTGTACAAGCTGCAGTCGTGCGTCAGCTGCAACACCAACAGGCGCGTTGTTTGCACAATACTTGTGTATGATGGTTGCGCAGCCTGACAACGAATTGGGGCTTGCAATCATACTCTTGAACGTGCGTCAGCCTCGTGTGTTTGCCCAAGAGCCTTCGCTGCATGCGGTCAAACAACACGAACGAAGAGATGTCGAGTGTGCCGGTTCGCGAATCAACCGGCACTCGGATGCGTCATTGCGCAACAATCCCCGGCATGACGCCGTTATGGTAGTATGCGTGAACATCGGCTGCTGCAATTCACAGATGTTGCTCGCTTGAGCCGCATGCGTTGCTTCTCAGCCCTGCGAAAGCAGCATGCCTAACAGGCTTGCGGGCATGCTCGTTGCATGGGTGCTGTTGTCCGTGACAACAGGTGTGGTGACGCAGACAGTGCTATCTTCGAGCTCTCTCGCGACTTGCGTCAACGATGGCACGGTGAGCTACCGTTTATCATCGCATGCTGAAATGACTTGTTGTTTGCCGGCATGCCCTGACTGTCAGATGCGTACCTGACAGGCGGCAGCAACCCAGCTCTCCTGCTCAAAGAAGCTGGTCGTCAATTTGGTCATTGCTGCTGGGACAAACCTCGTGACCGAGTCTCTCGATTTCACTATTCCTTGTATTGGCAGGTGAGCAACCTTTGCTGCTACATGCACAATTTCTCCAACCCCTCAAGCTGTTTGCTTGCTTTAGCTGTTGCAGCAAACCTGGCAATGTATCTGCAACTCCACTGTGCTACCAAGACCTGCTGCTCACAATTTAAGATGGTTCTCTGACATCATGTCGTGCAAGCTCAAGTTCATGAAGTGTCATCCAGCCCATGATGCATTGCTCATGATGCACTGCACCTCCCAACATCCAAACTTGCCTTTGATCTTTTGGGTCCCAATGCTGCTCTTGAGTCAATGTCACTGATTCCTGAAAGGATGCTTGCCCGTTTTGCCTGCTGCAGCACTGATGGCGTCTAATCCATGCACATGAGGCTACATCACAAACTCCATCTAGACTTGTACTGCACCGAGCATCCCAACCCACCAAAGCATCTTGATCTTTGGTTGCTTGTGAGAACAGGCATCAGTTTGTTGCATATTCTGACTTGCACTGTTTGGCCTGCTGCAGCTCTGATGGGGTCTGTCCGTGCACATGCGACTACACCACAGATTCCAGCTGTACATGCCGAGACTTGGCTCAGTCCATCAACATCACCATGACTAAGAGCCCTGTCATGGCCACGTACCCACTCACGTATATAAAGTCCTTCAACAGCAAGCCATATGAGCAGATCATTATGGTTGGCGGGAATTACCCAATCTCATCATGTGATTCCGGAGGGAACAGCGCTTCACCCACCTGTGGTTGGGCTACAGATGCCAGTGGCAACAAGATTGTGTAAGCAAACTGACTTGCCTCAGCAACAACATCTGCACAACTTCTGTCACATTGTGATCAGCCAAACTCCTGGCTGCAAGGATAATTGCATGTCATGTCATGTGACTAGTTTAGTCATAAATGGGCATTTTGGACATCTCCTTTGCACAAGACTACGTGTTCTTGCATGGTTGCTGTTTCCTGTTCAGACCCATCATCCACCCCAGCTGTCATCATCCAATCAACAGTGAGAGATGTGACTTGCCAGGTGAGTGTACATGCAGCCACAGTCAAGGCATCTGCTGTGATTGCCCACTGTCAACTGACTATGACACGTTTTTAGGCAGTAGCAGCAGCACCACTACACGTGGCAACCTGATCCTTTCCAGATTTTGAGCGTTTTGCTGCATTGTATCCGCAGGAACAGTCAGGGTTTCTGTTGTGAGTGCTCACTGTCAGCAGTCTACGACACAACCCTGGGCGGCAGCAGCAGCACCACCACACGCGGCAACCTCAACTGCAACCTGTTCTCAGCTGGCCTTTTCTTGGACGGTGTGCCAGGGTCTGCTCACTGCATGAGATATGCAGATCTGTGGTATGCGGTGCGTTTGCATCTTTTGCTAGCATCAAATCTCAATACTCTGGTACCTGCATGAGGCTTGCTCACTTTGAATGCATGTGGTGCGTGGGGTGATGCAAGACACTGCTTGCCTGTCAAGACAGTCACGCATTCACGCTGCTGGCTCATGTCTTGACGATACATCCTCGTGTTAATCAGCCACAAAGTATGACCAAGTGCTTGAGTTTCTGGGCACTTTGACATCGGACCACAAACTCGCAACCTTTGTGCATGCACTGGATCATGTGTAGCAAATTCTTTAGTGCTTGCACAGCAGCGATTGGCAATCATATGAGTATGCATCAATGTGGAGCACAGTCTATGATGAGTTTAAAGTTTTGCCTAACTCGCACAAAGATCCTGTGATGTTGCAGGGATATCAGCTAGGTTCTTCACAGCTGGACTTTGCCATCCAGATTCAGGTGACTAGCACCACAAATGCGTCTTCTGCTACGACTGTCACGGAAACCCTGCAGCTGGACCCTAGCGACCCATATGTGCTGGATAACGCCAATCTTGTGAGCGCGCAGCTGCTGGGAGACCTGCTGACTTACACAGCGTTACCAGTGTTTACAGACACTTACTTGATGATTCCAAGCCCTACAGGTGAGTTGCAGCTTCAGCCAGTCGCCAAAACAACACATTATGCAAAATTGCTCGTTACAAAGGTTTCTGGCTATCCATTGCATGTGACCAAGCCACTGGACATAGCAACAGCTTTGAAAAAAGTCCAAAAAGGATCTTGATGCAGCCTTTGAACAAGTCAGGCAGCCCTCATTGCTCTGTCCAAAGCTGTGAAAGGCATGGGGGCCTGAGTCTGCCTTTGCCTGTGGGCGCATCTACTGAGTCAGCCCCTGTGCGTCATCTGCTTCCTGCATTCTGACCCGTCATTTCATGCATCATCGGAGGCATGCTTGTTGAGTTGCAACGTTTTCATGCACTTTGCAAGGATGGGTGCCCAGATAGCCCCGGCCACAAATCTGTACCAATGAATGTTGGTGCCCAACAGTCCCTTTTACTGCAGCTGCCATCAATTTGTCAACCGCCATTCAAGGCACCACAAATCACTCTGAATCATGACAGTGACACTGCATTGTAGGTGCGGGTGCCCAAATAGCCCTGACCACCAACCTGTCTAGGTGGATGCTGGTGCCCAGCAGCATGGTGAATCTGGATGGCAGCCAGTGCAACATGGTGGGCACAGGCTACACCGCCTTTGCCACCCAATCGGTCAGTCATCCAACCCCAATTTGTCACCCCAAACTCATCTTTCCTTGTTTTGTGACCCTGATTTGGTGTTTTATGTGGTAGCACGCAACCTGCTGTCACTCATTGGCAAGAAAGTGTTGGCTCAAGCAGAAATGCCTGCACATGGCTACAGCCCAGTGACAAACAGTTGTTTAGCTGTAATTTAGCTGCTAACACCCGTGTCACCTGCAGAGTGGGTGCAACCAGCTTCCTCAGACCTGCCTGGCCAATCAGCTGAATGACCTCACAGTGGCTGACTTGGCAAGGCAGGCTGCTGGGACCACCCCCCTCTATCTGGTGGGGCGCTATGGGGGCGGCATCTCAGGGTCCACTCAGGTGCGTGTGTGCGTGCCCAGATCCAACCTTATTGCAAGCTCAACAAATACAAGAACACAAACCAAGCCTAATAAGCAACACATGATGAAACAAAGCAGAGCGGGACAGCACAGCAAACCGGGACAGCACAGCACAGCACAGCACAGCACAGCACAGCACAGCACAGCACAGCACAGCACAGCACAGCACAGCACAGCACAGCACAGCACACCAGACTTTCCAGCAGAGTAGAGACAGCAATGCAGTGCAATTGCCTTACACCCAGGAATTGGTGAAACTTTTTGACATGCAGGCTTTCAGGAAGGTAGCAAATGGGCCGCTGTGGTTTGGGCTGCCCATCACCAGCATCTCCAACAGTCAAGTGGTACTGAATGTGAACGCAGCCTCCCTGCAACTGGTGGTGAATGCCAGCCCAGGCAAAATTATGTTTGGCCAGGTATACACACACAATCGGACAGACAGCCCCTGTTCAAGTAACTGTCCTGGCAACATTGTTTGTGATTAGGTGGTGCTGAATGTAAAAGCAGCTTTTCTGCACCTGGTAGTCAATGCCATTTCAGGCAAAATCACGTTTGGCCAGGTACGCGCATGAACAGACAGCTTGCTTGTTTTGTTGCAACAATTGATGTTACAGTCGCATGAGCACTGCTTTTTGTGCTGTTTATGATTAACGTATTATTGACCCGTGTCCACTGACCAAGTTGCCAATACTTTAAATTATTGCCGTGTTCCGTGTTGCGTATGCGTATTACGTATTACGTATGGTGCGACACTGGTGCAGGCCTTGTGGCATCCAAGCATCATGTATATGCAGACACATGCGCTGGTCCAAAACTGCTGGCTGGTTTTGGAACACTCCAAAGTGCAACTGCATTGACCACAGCATGGTGAAAGTTACAGCTTGCTGCACTCAGGGTATGCTTCTAGGCACATAGCATTCAAATTGGCAAGCAAAGTCACTATTGCAAGATTAACTGTCACAATTGTGGACTTGAATGATGATTTGGGGTTTTGCTGCAGGTGTGTCAGTATGGCAACTCCACCTGTGGCAGCTTCCAGGCGCTGACTCAGCGGGGTTACCTCATCACAGACATTGCCAATACAGGCTACGTCAACGCCTCTTACACTGTCACGGTAAGACCTGACAGTCACAGTTGTAGTCACAGTCGTAGTCACAGTCACGGTCACGGTCATGGTCACGGTGACGGTGACGGTCACGGTCCTGGTCATGGGCACACTCACGCTCACACTCACACTCACACTTACACTCACACTCACACTCACACTCACACTCACACTCACACTCACACTCACACTCACACTCACACTCACTCACTCACACTCACACACACGCTCACACTCACACTCACACTCACACCCACACCCACACCCACACCCACACCCACACCCACACCCACACCCACACCCACACCCACACTCACACTCACAGTAAATGACTGTCCTGTACAAGAAAAAAGAGAAAATCTACGTCGTTAGGCGTGTTTGAGAGGCCTCGGATAGACCGTGGCTTCCCTTTTTTGCTCTTCAAGAGCAATCAGGAGCAGAAATGCGCAGCTAATGAGGATCAAACACTTGTGTCTTGCACTTCCTCTGTTTAGTTGTTTTAGAAATCTTGGTGTTTTTGAGCTTTTTTCTCAGTTTTATGATGGTATGGTGGGTCAACACGGCATGTAAATGTAAATCTTTCAGCAATTTCTTTGCTTTGTCTCTCTCAATGCTTAGTGTGTTCAATGCCATCACATTTATGTTGTAGATTGCACCTGTTACACCGAGTACAATAGGCAGGAGTATCACTTCATATCCCTGTTGTTTGAGCAATGTTTGTAGTCTTGCATGTTGCTGCTCTTTACGGGCGTATTTGTCTGTGTATCGGGTCTCCGTGCAGTATCCACCTTCCACAATCCATATTTTCCTTGGTAAGTTGCCTTCCACTTTGGAGCTGAACCTCAGCATGGCTTTCCCTGTCATGTACATTTCACGCTCTGTGGCTGTCCATTCTACAAGCATGATGTCCGATCTCATCTGTACAATCTTTTGCATGCCTATGCAGAGTCATGGAATCTTAACAGCAAATGGTACTATGTGCCTATGCAGGTGTCTAACTGCTCAGCAGGCATCACCAACCCAGTGGCTCAGCAGGGCAGCATTGCCGCGCAGTCAGTGTCCAGGTTCACCTTTGACATCTACACCACTGATGACATTGCCACTGACAGCAGCTGCACTGTGGGCCTCATCAACTCGCTGGTGATGCCCTACACACTTGCCGCCTTGTCGTTTTTCTGCTCAATTCTCTGTGCCAGAAAGAAAGACTAGGTGCCGGTGACAGCCATCGCACTATGTGGGCCTCATTAACTCCCTGGTACTGCCCTGCACACTTGCTTTTTTGGTGGTTTGCCTGCTTCTTTTTCTCTGTCAAAGAGGTAAGAAGGAGCCATAGCAGCTGCACTCCCTGGTACAATAAACTCTCTTTGTAACGACCGCTTTGCTCACCAAGAAATTTGTCCTGACATTGAATTGTCCTTACTCAGAGAGACCACTGCAGTCAGAATGCAGTGATTGGTAACCAATGGCGTTGTCCTTGCATTGAGATTGTCCTTACATCGAGTGTCCTTACAAAAAGAGTTTACTGTACCAGCCTGTGTAGTGATTTCGCATTGTAGCAATGGCATTGCTTACCAAGAAAAAAGTTCTTACATCAGAACTGTCCTTACTCAGAAGCAGCACTGCAGTCAGAGTGCACATGTCAATTGCCAATTGCATCATCCTGATAAGGAGAATGTCTTTATTGAGTGTCCTTACAGTGAAAACCTACTGTACATCATGGTGTACACAGCTGTTGATTGTGCAGCAAAACATAGCAAATTAACAACTTAGCATGAACCACAGGCTCCCTGAAAGAGCTCCACCATGGACCATTTGCTAAAGCCCTGCATGCCGTTTAGTTTATTATTGTGTATAGCCATTTATTCTTGCCGGTGATCAAAGGGGTCTTGGCATCTTCTGCAAGAAGTAAGCTGTGTTCAGAACCTGACCATTGCATTGCTGTTCAACAATCTGCCACACTGCAGTTCAGCATCAAACTCACTTCTTTGGCTGTCTTGCTCATACATCTACTTCATTTATTACTGTTCTGATTGTGGTCCCTTTACTGTCCAGCTCGTTTGTGCCGACATCGCTTGATTGGATGTTGCCTGTTTATCCAGGCAAGAAGATCGCTGCATTCAAATCAAATTTTGCTACAAATGCAACTGCACGTAACATAGCGCCACCACAGTCACATATCTCCAT
The DNA here is from genome assembly GCA_002118135.1 of Trebouxia sp. TZW2008. Taxonomy (NCBI): domain Eukaryota; kingdom Viridiplantae; phylum Chlorophyta; class Trebouxiophyceae; order Trebouxiales; family Trebouxiaceae; genus Trebouxia; species Trebouxia sp. TZW2008. The sequence goes on from BDIU01000407.1 coordinate 46,348, forward strand.
CATCTTTATCTCCTTTAAGTTAATTAGATGATGTCCAACAATGCACTGATCGCTCAGGGCAAGAAATTGTTGTTAACTTCATCATTGATTGGGGTTTTGCTGCATCTTTCAGGGCAAGAAGATTGCTACACTGAACGTGGGCTTTGCCACAAATGCAACTGTGTTTGACACAGCGCCAACACAGTCAGACATCTCTAGTAAGGTGACTGGCGCTGGCAACTCTACTTCTTCTTCCTCGACCACCTGTAAAGAGGAATGCGCCATCTATCAGCTGAGCTGCGCTTTCAAGCACAGATGCTGGTCCAGAATATTCCTCTTCTTCGGCTACATTTGCATTGGCCTTATTTTCGGTAAGCATTCTTCCCGTCAAGCATCATTGCTGTTTCAACCATTCCATGCTAGAATACGTAGTCTGCTGACAGCTCCACTTCTTCTTCTTCTTCTTTGACCCCATCTGCAAAAACGTGCGCTAAACAGCAGCTGAGCTGCGCTTTCCAGCACAGATGCTGGTCCAGAAGTTTCCTCTTCTTTGGCTACATTTGTATTGGCCTGTCATAGGTGAGCAGTGATTGCCACACACCAGAAAGACTCACTTGGCTAGGGATTGTGTTCCATCTGCTTGACATTCTGGCAATTGGGACGGTCAATTTTGAAGCAATCCACATTGGCATTTGCCTTGTCATATTGAGTTCTCTTTCCTTCCTGCCGACATGAGTGCATATACATACCGTCATTGATTTGAGCATCACATACGTACCACATTTACAGTATAAGTATGAAGTGTAAGACAGAAATGCATGTCTTGAACCACGCTGGCGCTGCTGTCTTAACACACTAGACCCTGTAGTCTGCGTGCTTTTGTGCAGCTGCTGCATTTTGCGTTGCGGCTGAAGGCTAGACCTCAGCTTTTTTGCCACTCAGAAAAGAGAAATGCAAAAATCCCTTGGTTGTATGTGTACACAGCTGCTCTGTTTTGAGTAAACTTGCATCACGAACAAAATAGTATGATTTCCTTTTTATCAGTCTGTAATTTGATAATTGATCTTGGGTCTTAGTTGTACATATTTGTTGGTGCAGCTGCTATATTCTGGGTGGGGTTGCGTCGCGGCTGGTGGTTAGATCTCATTTCCTTTGCCCTCAAGCACATCAACAAGGGCAAAGCCAAGCCCTCCAAGAAGAAGAGCAAGCACAAGGGGAAGAAGAAGAGCGCCTCGGTGCCTGAAGAAGAAGCGGGGCTTGCGGAAGCTGCTGGGGAAGGCGCTGCGGAAGCTGGCGGGACAGCTGCTGCCAAGGCCTTCTTCAACAGCATGAAGGCGAAGATGCAAGGGGGCAAAGCTGGCACTGATAGCACCTCTGGACGTGAGTCATGCTGCCATTTCTGCTGCTTGATGCTTTTGCTATCAACCCATTAAGTGGCCTTGGTCAATGTTGCTAGGTTTCTCATTGAGACAAGATCTTGCTTGCCTGCACATGACGTCCTCTGAAGACAGTCCCTGTGCTGTTTTGCTGCACCTGTACGCAGGAACATGGTTTGGTGGCATACAGAGTAAGCTGAAGCTATAGCATCACAACATACAGACAACAACAGCTGTGACGGCGCAGGCCTTTCAGTGTACAAACTCACGTACTGTGTCTGGAAATCCTCATTGCATGCAGCAAGCAGAAATTGGGTCACTGCTACATGGATCAGTATCTGAGTGAATGTCTGTGATGATACCAACACTCAAGAGTGTGCCCTGATGTGTGGTGCTGCAGCAAGGGAAAGTATGTTCATGAAGATGTATGCCCAGATGATGCAGCAGATGACTGGCCAGCAGACCCGCACCTCTACTTCTTCAGGAGACCCATCAGTAGCACCCACACTCAGCGGAACGGGTCCAGAGTTCTCAGCAGGCATAGCAGCTGTCCGACCCACTTCAAATGTAGGATTGGCAGACCCCAGCAACCCCAGCAAGAAGGGTTTGGGCAGACCACAGCGCATGTCTCAAATGCTGAAGAACAAGCTGATGATGACTAACCCTCTGGCCTTCAACATGTTTAGTCAAGGCAGATTGCCTGATGAGGCAACTGGTGAAGAAGAGGAACAGTCTGGACCCTTGCAGAGTGGCTCCATGGAAATGACGCCGTACATGACAGGTAACAACAATCTCTTCGACAGCAACAATGGCTATCCCCGGCCAGATATGCACCAGCAGCAAATGATGGCAGAGTCTTTGCGCCCCATGTATGGGGCAGATGGAGACCCTATCACAAACCCTACTTGGCAGAACTCAGGGCAGAAACAGATGCAGCAGGGCAGCTGGAACGCCCACAAGGGCTTGTTGGCATTACCTGCACCTGCTTCAAGCCTAGGCACTCAGGCATCTGACATTTCGTTGGAATTTGATCAGCCTGCTAGGGCTGGAATTGGGCAATTTGGCTCAGGAGCTTTTGCTCAGGCCCAAAATGCAGCTTACCAACAGAAGCTGATGCAGCAGAAGCAGCTCAAGCAGCAGTCAGCAATGAGTAACTCAATGCAGTCAGGCAGTTCAGGGCAGTTTGGCACAGCCCTGATGTCCCCGTACCAGCAGCAGCAGCTGCAGCAGCAGCGCTCAGCTCAGCTTAGTCACCCAGTTGAGACTGATGATGCGTCACTCAGCAACGGTCAGCTGTCAAGCAGCCAGAACATAGCTGGAGGTTTGCAGCAACAGCAATCTGGTCAATTTGGCTCAGCAGCTTTTGCACAGAGTCAAAGCGCTTTGTATCAACAGAAGCTGCTGTTGCAACGGCAGAAGCAGCAGCAACTGCAGCAGCAGCAGCAGCAGCAAGTGCCCATGACTCAAGGCTCAGCTCAGTTTGCTCAAGGCCAAGCTGCCATGTCTCAGCAGCCACAGCAGCAGCAACAGCAAATGCAGCAGTCACCATTAGCTCAGGCAGGCTTGACTCAATATGCTCAAAGTCAAGCTGCCATGTATCAGCAGAAGCTGCAGCAAGCCAAGCTGCTCAAACAACAGCAACAGCAGCAGCAGCAGCAGCAGCAGCAGCAACAACAGCAACAGCAGTCAGAAATCAGTCCAGCAAGCTTTGGTCCCAATGGTCTAGGTCAGTCACAGGTTGTCCAGAGGACTGATGCAAGCAGCCCTGGGGCAAGACCTGATGGAAGCAGCCCTGGTGCAGCAGTTACTCAGCAGGTGGGGAGTGTGCGTTATGCTTTGGCACAGAATGCCAAATACCAACAGATGCTACAGCAGCAGCAAGCACGAAGGCAGCAGCGCCAGTCACAGCTTGGACTGCAGTTTGGAATGCAGCAAGCACCAGGCCCACAGCAGCAGCAGCAGCAGCAGCAGCAGTTGCCGCAGCAGCCAAGCTTACAAGTGCCAAAGGCACAAAACAGTGAGGTATGGCATTGAACCCACACATGCAAACAACAAGAAAGTTTGACACGGTCAGACATCACAGTAGCAGTCTTTGTAAGCGGCATCAGCGCCTGAACTTTGACATACATATACATCGGGCAACCATGTGCTGCATGCTATTATTGCTTTCAACATTCACACAATGTCACTTCAACATGCAGACTTGGTCTCATCAACTGATGCAACAGTCTGCAGCCACAAGCACAGCTTTCCTCATTCTGAGACATTTGCAAATGTCTATGCACTCAAATCTGTCACATGGGCATAATGCTCAACGTCAAGCATGACAGTTGCATGACTTTCAATGGCGTTACGAATGTCAATTACTGACAGCCTGTGGATATGCAATACTGGCAGTGATTCAGCAGCTGATGCAGCAGTGTGCCGCCACGAGAACAACATTGCACCAAAGAAATTCAGACACAACAATCATCACAACACATGTGCAGCGTTTGCCTTTGCCAAATACAAATGCAAGTAGTGGTCACAGCCTGTCAATGTTTGATGCAGGCAGTGATTCAATAGCTGATGCAGCAGTATGCAGCAAGAGGCACAGCCTTGCTCAGCAGGGCAACTGTGCAAATGTTTATGTACTCATCTTCAGCAAGGGCACGTTACACTCATTCTTACGAATGTGTCATACAGGCTGTGATTCAGCAGCTGATGCAGCAGTATGCCGCCACGGGAACAGCCTTTCTCAACCTGGCTAAGCTCAAGCAGCCTCCATCGTCATTACTCAATCCAGGTCCAACTCCCAGCTTGGCTGGGGATCTGCAGACTGTGGAAGATGTATCATATCAGGGACAGGCACAGGTCTACTTTACCTTGAAACCAGGCAGATTGCAGCAGTTGGTGCAGTTCAACAGCGGGATGGGGCAGTATGAGATGCTGCAACAGCCCTGGTCAGTACTGTTCAACATGCTCAGTAACAAAGCATTAATGCATGCATGCATTCAATGGTGCATGTGTTTTGGTCAATGCACAGTCATGATTCAAGATACTGCAACAATTTTGGTCAGTGTTTCCTTACACATGCTCATCAAGCCATTCCTGATACCTATCACATCAGTCGTAATGTGACATGCTGCCGCAGCCTTAATCAGTATTGCATTGAGCATGCTCCTATGTCAAGCATGATTCAAGATGCTCCAGCAGTCGCTCAGTCTTGCTTTTGATTTGTCCATGATGTCATGTATGATGCTGTGCATCATGCACAATACAAGATGCTGCAACAGCTCTGGGCAGTATTGCGCTCAATATGCTCGTTGAACCACTCACAACACAAGATGATGCAAGCCCTGGTCGGTGACGCATTTGACACGCTTCGTTCCATCATCAAGCATTCAATGATGCATGCATCAAGACATGGCAAAGTCCCTGTGAGCCTGTGTGCTGGATTCTGTTACTGACTTGTTTCACAGACATCCCTCATGATCTCAAGACATGGTTGCAATCAGACCAAATTGGCTGATGCACATTGCAGCATGAATCTGCAATTGGGGGCTTGAGAAGCGCCTTACTTGCAAGTCTACATGTCAGCATCACAGCTTGCGCAGCGTCAATAGCATGACTTGTTCTGACACACCGTTGTCAAGATTGCTTGCCAGAGGTGTAAACAATACTGTCCACAGCTCACCAACATCAGTGATGTATTTGCCTTGCAGGCGATTGGACAACTCACAGTTTGCATTGCTGCTGACAGCAAAGAATGCGCAGAAGCTTCTGGCGATCCAAGACCCTGGACAGTGCCTCAACTAGGTTGTTACATGACCACAGTGCAGATGCGTAGCCTGGTCTGCAAAGTTGAATGGACCAGGCAGACATATGTCTCAATTGCATCTACACTGGGGTCCCATGTTACAACCACAAGTGCTCCTTTTCCTAAACCTTGGCATTGTCTGTATCATGATCTTGGCTGTTGACTTTCTGACTGATCAGCAAGTGGCTATCAGCCAAACTGCTGTGTACAGCATGACGTCAGACTGTGATTCAAGCTGACAACTCAAAATTGGAGTCTATGCTTTGGCACTTGTGTCTACTCTTGCACAAGCATGCTAGTGCTGCGTGGAGCTTTGGGTTTATAAAGCTGCCATGGGATCATTGCTGCTACTTGCAATTGGCCTATGCAGAAAATGTACAATCGACGCCAAGTGTAAGTGGTAAGTGACTGAGCGATGATTTGCATGCGGTGTTGTGCTGACTTTATGGCATCTGCAGCTCTTAGGCTGTAAGTGCCGTTCTGCATGCATCACACGCAGCTGATCAAACAGGCTGCAACACACAACGGAGGAGGGCTCAGCTTATAATCTGAAGTTTGTCATACAACGGTAGGTGATGATACATGTCATGACTCTGACTGCAATATTCATATCCTTTTGGGAGTCATCCGTTTGCACATAGCATCGTGCCACTCTGCCTAGAAGAGGCATAAGTTTCAAAGCAGCAATTCCGGGCTGCCTCTTTGGCCAGAGGCTCCCGTTGTGACGCCTAATTATGATGGTGAAGACTTTGCATTTACCTAAGTAGCAACCCTAGTACTGTAGCCAGTCTGACTGTATGCCACCTGCTATTGTCACTTACTAATACAGCTGGGCTGCCAACGACTCAACTTTAGTGTAACTGTTCAGAGCTCATATCCCACTAATGTTGGGATGAAAGGCATTGGTAGCTAGAGGTGCTAGATGGCGAGGTGCTAACTCCTCACACTGCTACAGTGACACGTCTAGAGGGCAGGAAGCTTGCAAGCTCTGTCAAGCAAATGGAGCAGGGTGAAGTCTGTCATTGTCATAGCTACCATATACGCAGCTAGACTATGTGGTACACACTTTCTAATGGTGGTCCAAATACCATTATACTCACATGACCGGGTTTCAAAAGCTGTCATGGTCTTGCAATTTCTTAGGCTTTGGCAGCAAGTGCTGCATAAGTACATACATGCTACTAAACATCTACAGAAAGCCGGCAGCGCTTGGACACAGGCTGCAAAAGCAGTTCCTCAACTTGAATATCAGGGCAAAGAGGTGTGTTTTTGGAGGAAAACCTGTTTGCTAGTCTGAGATACCCTTTCACTGGCAGTAAGACACGCTGCTCAAGATGAGCATCAGCCCAAGCTAGTAGCTCATGCATGGTGGTTGATTCAATTTTTGTCTGGGATGGGTCAGCCTCGACATGTCTGAACGTCCTAAGGTACTTGTCAATTTCAACAAGAGAACTGATAGCTATGTTTTCTGTCAGCAAAGCTTGCAATGCAATCCAGCGTTGCTGTTGATCAGCGCTGAATGCCTGCTTTTTATGCCGAGCGCACAATTGCTTGAGTGACAGAGGAATCAGTGAACCTGTGTCTTCTTTCCCAAAAACGAAGTCTTCTGTGAGTTGTGATAAGGTGTAAGCTGCCTGGCCAAGCAGCCAAAAGTGTTCAGCTCTTCGCGTCTCCTTTTCCAGCCTTATCGAGTCTTGCTGCAGGTGTCGAATGCGCTGTGAGCGTGCTTCCGAGTTCCGCTCCAGTGTAGCCAGTCTCCTTTCCAGCTGTTCAAGGCGAGACATCGAAAATAAACACTTGTGGCTGACACGGGCCCTATGTCTAGAACTTCGGTAGTCACTTTTCGCTTGCGCTGAAATTGCAGAGCTGCTTGTCTTGAATATGCATTGACTAAAGCTGACTAAACGGAGATCTTTCGATCAGCAGCAGGCTGCACTGCAAAGGCAACGCAAACCTTGCTTGGCGCCTTCAAGATCGCCTCTGCTTTCTCGGAACTATGTTGCGTTTCTCATGCGCCCAGCAGCATGAAAGTGGGTCTGGTGTCTGACACTCACGGCGTGTTTGATCAGGTGCGGTGGCTTCAGCGCGTTGCTGATTTCGCAGGTGGTCTCAACAGCAAGCGGGTCTTTCGCACGGCGTGACACGTTGCACGCTGCTGTAGGCACTCTGTGTCTCGTTTGCGGGCGTGCAAACGATCTTGCACGCCGGCGATGTTGGACACAAGGGAAATGACCCGGACGGTGCGCACAGTTGCCTTTGCCTGCCAGCTGCAAAAACAATGCTGTTTTTCCCCCAAACTCAGATCATCGATCTACTCTCGGTCTTGACAGCGAGCGTCTGATTTTGCTTTACTGCAGACATCTTGTCCGGCTTCGAGGCCATCGCACACACTCTAGCTGTGAGGTCAGCACGGTCTGATAGTGTTCTCAGCAAAAACCGAGCAACAAGCGGTTTTGGTTGCTGGCTGCTCTGTGTGTCTTGCCCTTTGCTGTCAAAAGCCTTGTAGCAAGACTGCATTGTTTAGTTTCTGCTGCTGCTTTGGTTTTGTAATTTCTACCGACTGTAAGTTGTCTCTCTCTGCTCTGGTTGCTAAATGAAAGCTGAGCAATACGCTGCTTGCAGGGGCAATGTTGATGTTGGCGCTTCGCCAGAAAAGTATCCAGAGTTCAGGCTGATACAGCTAGCTGGATGGCGCATCCTTCTGCTTCACATTGCTGGCATGCCACCCAAGACTTCAGAACCCTGCAAACAGCTCATCACCCTTCACCGGGCTGATGCTGTTGTGTTTGGTCACAGCCATGAGCATGTGGTTGCCATGCACAGTGGGGTCTTGTTTGTCAACCCAGGCTCAGCAGGTGTGCTTTTGAATGGTAGTGCTACACATTGGCAAACGCGCCTTGCCACAAAGCCACATATACGCTGCAGACGCAATGCATGTGCGCATTTGTAACAAATGCGCGCGTCTGCATTTGCATATGCATGTTCATACAACTGTTTATCACAGTGGTATGCATATGCAACATCCAACTTGATACTGCCTGGCGTGAGCCCTGCTGATGCAGGAGGTACTCTGAGAATTCTACAGAAGCGTTAGTTGTGCTTGCTAGCACAGCATAGTGGAGCTGAGAGCCTCAGCTGTGTTGCTGCAGGCCCAGCAAGATTTAAGCTGCCCAGAACTGCAGCCATCCTAGACTTGCCTGTCAAGGTCAGTTTTAATATGCTATCAGTCAACCAATTTGTTTTACGGTCTCCAACAGGGGGGTAAACAGACAATGTCAAGAATGAATCAATACAAAACAGACAACTAAACTAGAACAAACGTACACTCAACTGTCTTGGCGTTCGTCATCATGCTATGACATGCTGCTTTGTGCACATGGGTTTTTGTTGACGGAATGTAATCTGGTGCCTTGCCAGCACCTGTCAAGTGAGTTGTGATGCAAGAGTGGCTCTATCACAGCAGGATTATGCTGCAAATCACATGATGCTCAGTTGCTCATTCCTGCAAATTGCTGCTTGCAGGGTCTCTGTTGAATAAAGTATGATTTGATATGATTAGTAATGCAATGTCATCAATGCCCTGTCATTCATGCCGTGACTGAAAGCATGTGATGTTGTCAAACTCATCAGCGTGAATTGGCGATGCCTTGGGATGCCATGATGCAATATGCAACGCATGATACTGCCTTCTTTCCTACCAGGGGTTTTCAAATACATGCTTTTGCAGGCGGATGGTGTCAAACTGTCTACCGAGTGTGTGAAATTCACCATGCTGAGTCCAAAAGCGCCAAGCAGGGCAAGCGGTAAAAGATTGCCGACAGATTCAGCAAGGAAGCTTCACAGGAAGCGAGCCAAAGTCGCTGCTGATCTTTGATATGAGTCAAACTTGGACTTTAAGTTGACGGCCTCAGACCCCAGAGTTGGCCATGGGCGAAAGCTTAATGCACGTGGAAAGGCATCTTGCCTTTTGCAAGCAACAAGCCTAAGAGGACAAGATTGGGCAATGCTCTATGCCTGACCACAGCCTGACAATCGGTGGTGAACTGCAAGGCATGGTGCACTCTGTTGGGGAAATTCAGGCCGTCACGTCAACTGCACGTGCTTGATCTTCAGGATCATCGGTGACTGATCACAACGAAACACGAACGACAAAACGGCGAAGGAACTCGGAAGCAATGTCGGCATTTCAAGCGTTTGTTAGGCCCTCGTTATGCAATGAGCGAAGCTTGTACCCTTGTTACAGCTGTACGCGGTGGTGTTTAACGACGCGAGACGCCACGGCAGGCCACCTCATTCATTTATGCGCATTTCTCTACGGTGCGGCCTCTGCTAAGCTGACCGATCACACCGCAGAGCCTTGTGGTCGTGGCAGGCAGCAGGGTCATCTTGCGGGCCGTGTTGCATGTCTGCATCGCTGCAACGGCATCGACATCGAAGGTCTGCTTTGAATTCGCTATTGCTGCCCTTGTGCTGCGCAATTCTATGTTGCTCGTGTCGTGCTGCACCCTACAACCCAATAAGTAGCGACGAGATCCCGCACGACTGCGATATACCCACCGAGCAACAAGGCTGGTATAGCTGCAACGTGCACACCCGCCAAAGAGCGCCGTCGATATCGGTTCAAAATCGGGTACGCCCCGGCGCATCAGCTACGCACAGCAGCACACCGTGTCTGCAGGCCCGCATCAAGCTTGGCGTTCCTCTTCTGCAGGGATCGCCTCAGAGACGGCAGCTTCTGGAGCGCATCTTTGCGTATGAATTTGCGTTGCCGGAAGATTTGCTGCAGCAAGGTCGAGGTCCACCCGGAAACACAGACAGACTCAACAAGGTTTTCAGGAAGTTGCTAACAGGTAAACAGCAGAGCACTTGGACCTTGCGGCTCTTAGTGCAATATCAGCGCTGCAGAGGCCTCCACTTTGCAGCAACAGGAGTCATGGACAGCCCAGACCAGACAGCAAGCTGAAAGGGTTCGCGCACTGCCTGTAACACAGTGTTGCCTCGCACTGCTCTGTGCACTGCAGTGCAGTGTCCTGCAGCGCACCAAAGTGCCTTCAGTCAAACATGCTGCATTCCTGCTGATAGCAGCAAACTGTGCACAAGTGCTTGAGCTGACCTGGGCACTACCAGAAAGGAAGACATACCAATCATATGCAGCAATAAAGTCAACTCTCAAGTAGCTCTTCAGTAAACATTCTTGCCTCTTGAAGCAGAGATTGTAGCAATGTTCCCTCTTACAACAAGTTCACAAGCATTCAGGGCGATACTGGCTGGCACAGCGCTGCGAAGATGCTTCGGGCAGTCATGCGCGTCATAACAGCAAAATCAGGACATCATTATTGCAATGTCAGCTGTGCAAACAGGTGTTCCTGGTGCTTACAGGGCATCCAGTGAGGTTGAGCTTCATTGGAGTAGCATAATCATTTGTTTATCTTCTTTTTGGTTCTGTGGTGTCAACCTTTTGTTGTCAGCAGTGCAAACGAGGTGTTATGCTTGCAGGGCAGCCAGTGAGCTTGAGCTTCATTGGTGGTAGCATCACTGAGGGGGGCGGGGTACCCTACCATGAAAGACCCAACTTGGCCTTTGCAGGGAAGGTCACCAACTGGTTCAAGTATGTTCCACCACTATTCTTGCCATTCATGATCATCATTAGCGCTAGCATCGTTTCTCACAGTGCATTCTCACAGTGCATGTTCAGATGATTGTTCAGCAAGGCTCTAAAACTGTCTTGCACCATGCAAAAGCATTGATATCTTAACTGCTTGAGATGCAGCACATGCACCGATTGCACGCTGTGACATTTCATCAGATTGATGTGCTTGCCGCATCCAAACATTTGCATCTTGAGCACTGTGACAAAGCCTTGTGAACAGCACCTCCATTATTGCTCACACCCAACGACATGACTTGCCTAATACACACAGAGGTTGACCCTTCACAGGTCAGCTCTTCCCACACAACATGATCCCAACATTTGGTGCTCACAGCCTTCTGCCTGACCACAAAACATGACTATACGTGCAGGGAGACATTCCCAAACAGCACAATCACAGCTCAGAATGCTGATGTTGGCGGCGTGACCAGCACTTACTATGCACAGTGCGTGGACACATTTGTGTCTGACAAGAATATGGATCTTACACATGTGACACCAATTGCAGGGAGACATTTCCAAACAGCACAATCACAGCTTAGAACGCTGGAGTCGGCGGCGTGATCAGCACCTACTATGCACAGTGCGTGGGCATGTTTGTTTGTGAAAACAACAAGAACCTTACACATATGACAATTACTGCAGGGAGACATTTCCAAACAGCACAATCACAGCTCAGAATGCTGGAGTTGGCGGCGTGACCAGCACCTACTATGCACAGTGCGTGGACATGTTTGTTTCTGACGAGAATGTGGACCTGGTGCTTGTGGATTTCACTCTGAACGACAGAGCTAGCGGTGTGGAGGGAAAGTCTCCTGAGCCTGATACTGCTGACAGGTAGCCCTGATTTAGATGTCGCATGCATGCAGTTTGAATTCCAGTCTATCAGCCAACATCGTGGTGGATCTGCACACCATTGCATCCTCCTGCATACATTTCTTGTTTGATGCATGTCTCGGCACAGCTGCTTCAGCTTGACCTGAAAGGAAAACTGAATTGCACTGCTATTCAGTTCAGATCTCACGTGGGTCGTGAGCTGCTATCAAGTGGCTGTGACCAGACATCTAAAGCTGTGCAGATGCAGATTGTGCGCATGCAGACTTGAGCTGGCGCGTTATCACTCTGACAATCAGCTAGCAGAAAATCAAGAGTCTGCTCAAACTCATTCTAGACAGTGTCTCCTGCATTTGACATCATGCGCAGATGCCTCATAGCTTTGGCAACCTTTCTCGAGCAACAGTGTTGCTTCAACCAGCCAGTGATGCTCCCCCTGTGTCTCCACGCACTGTAGTGGATCACCAGTGCCATTTCTGAAGCATCTTTGCTGCACCACAGTTGATACTGTTCTTGGCAAAAATGAGCACATGTCTTGACAAAGGCTGCTTCCCTTGCACTAGATGAAGCACTGCTTTGCTGCTCCTTGTGGTGCAGCAGGATTGCTTCAGTTGGCCAGTGGTGTTCCCATCTTGCTTTAAGAATTGCAGTGGATCACCATTGGTAGACTGGCGCAACTTTGCTGCCCAGCACTTTACACTACGAGCACATGCCTTAACAAAGGCTGCTTCCCTTGCACTAGATGAAGCACTGCTTTGGTGTTCTTGGTGAGAACACCAAAGCAGGGTTGCCTTGTTTGGCCAGTGATGTTCCCATCGTATCTCCAGAACTTGCAATGGATCACCGTTGCCAGACTGGCGCATCTTTGCTGCACCACAGCTGACACTGCTGCTGGCAAATGTGTGCATGTGTGCGGCCTTGTTGTGCAGATGTCTCGTGCGGCCTTATCGTGCGGATGTCTCTGAATGCCCACAAGAGTATGTACATGTACAATAACATCTCTGTCTCACAACTGCTTCAGTCACAGAGGAACATGTCTTCACATTGAGTTGTCCTCACTCAGCGGAACCGCTGCAGCCAGAATGCAGTGATTGGTTTCCCACTGCGTAGTCCTTACAGCGAGAATGTTCTTACAATGAAGGTCCTTACAGAGAGAATTCACTCTGCAGCCATGCCCTGCACTTGTGTTCTTACCTGCTCTCATATTGTGTGTACTTGTCCAAGTGTCGAGCTTGGATTGCAGGAGGGGTTATGAAATGCTGGTCAGAAAGCTGTTGGCACACAAACAGCAGCCAGCTGTCATGGCTTTGCACAGCTGGAGCCCTTTTTTCAACCACCCCAGCTTCTTCAGCACAGTGGAGGACCTAGCACAGACCCTAGTGGCGTATTACGGCTTACAGTCCGTCTCCATGCGTAATGCGCTGTTCCACCCAACATGGCAACGGCAAGAAAACTTCAAAGGCACCCAGTGGCTTTGTGACAGCATACATCCCAATACTCTGGGCCACCGGTGCGTCATCCTTCAATCTCCCAAACATCGCAAGCACATGCATCAGCTACAAAGTTGGGTCTTAAACCTACAAAGAAACATCCACCTGTGCTGCCAGACCTTGAGGCTCAAAGAACAAGTGTGTAAGAACATGTCAGTAAAAGCGGTATCCTTGCTTTGCTGGAATGCTTTTGGGAGCCCTTGCTTGATGATTTGTGCTAGGTCCTCCTGTTATTGCCTCTTTCCATTGTTATTGCTTTGCTGTACCTGGCTCACGTTTTGCAGTCAGTACATATCGCATTCACAAGCCGCATTTGCTAGTGTCAAAGACCCAGCCCAGGCATGTGTGGCAAAGCTGTTTGCCTGAGCTGGCACTTTGGCCCTGGCAAACGTAGCTTGTGTATGGCTGATGTACTGTCAAAACGATGCCTCGATGCAACACATGCCATGTTGCTCAGAGCCACAGGCAGGGCATGACTTAGATGTGCTGTTGTCTGTCCATGGCCTGCTGTTGAAACTGTGGGGCTGGTGCTTTCCCGTTGACCTGTTTATGCAGTCTTGATATCATGCCTGCTGCAGGATGTGGCTCTGCCCTGCAACCCGACCAGCCCCTGTCCGTCGTGTAATCTGTATCAACCCATTTCTGGTTCAGTCAACCTGCCAATGACTTATGAACAAGGCTTCTGACTCATATCTTTGTGTATGCAGGTATTACGCAGACTTGATAGTAGGGCTGTTGCAGGATGTAGCCCTACAGGCTGCCCTGCACCCCTACCAGCCGCCTGAGCCGTCGGGGTTTGACCTCCCGCCTCCCATGTTTGAAAACAACCTAGAGAGCCAGTCTCGGTGTCTCAGAGGGGACTTGCTGCAACAGCGAGTCTACCAAGCTGTGGTGAGTCATCCTGCCTTTTCTTCTGTTTCACTGTCTCATAGTGTAAGTTGCCAGATCAGGTTTGGGTCATCTTGTTGCTACCACGTGACGGTACATGCTGAGACTTCAGTAACCTCAGCATAAGTGATCAGCCTAATACGCTGGCCAAAAGTTGCAGCATTATCGTTTTCTCACAGCCTCAAAGGTCTGTTCAGCAGGATAGCAATATGAATTACAATGGTACTTTGTACCCAACTGTATCAACCTTTGTGTGCCTTTCCCTCAGCTTTCAGCCAAAAGCTCAGTGCACGTCAGCAACCAAAGCGCTCTTGCACCCTTTTGGATCTGGGTTCTCAACACGGCACAGGATTTGCTTGTGGTACAGTGTTTCTTCAAGTCCTGATCTGGCAATGCGAAAGATGCAGTTTGCTTTGGTGTGGTCTGGTCTGACCCTCTCATGACATCTTACCAGACTTGGCTGACCATTGTCCCTCCTGTGGGACACTTGCTCAATCTGCAGTGCACCATTGGCAGAATGCCACAACTCCCTGTGAGCTCTGTCCAAGCTGTGTCCTTGTGTTGAGCCAAGCTGTGTCTGTGTGTGTTCATGTGTTTTCTGGCAGTGTGGCCCCTGGTGGTTGAAGCATGGGTGCACCGTATCTAGACTAAGCACGGTGCCAGACTCGGCTCACCGTTGTCCCTGCTGTGGGACACTTGCTCAATCTGCACCACTGGCAAAACAGCCCAACTCCCTGAGAGCTCTGTCCATCTGTGTCTGTGTGTTGACATGTGCTGTGGCAGTGTTGCTCCTGTTTGTCTGGACAAGAGTGCGCTGTGTCTAGGTCAAGCAGGGTGCACACTGCTACAGCCCCTGTGGGACACTTGCTCGATCTGCAGTGCACCATTGGCAGAATGCCTCAACTCCCTGTGAGCTCTGTCCATCTGTGTCTTTGTGTTGACATGTGTTGTGGCTGCGTTGCTCCTGTTTGTCTGGACACGAGTGCGCTGTGTCTAGGCCAAGCAGGGCGCACACTGCCACAGCCCATGTGTACAGATTGATGCAACTGAGAAAAGCCCTCAATGAGTTCTCCATTGTGAGCCATGTTTAGAGGCTGCTTCAGCACTCTATGGTACTTGTATGTGCCTGTGCATGTAATCGATACTTGACTTGTCTAAAATTGCATCATCATGCGTTTGCCAGGAGCAGTCGGTGCCCAATGCACTAAGCACAGACCAATTCTTGGTTATTGGTCCTTGATGGTTGGGCTACAGAATTGTAGCCGTCGTAGTAACCCTCAAGGCCTCAATGCGCCTGCACACAAAAGTGCTGGTTGTTAGGCTGTACTTGCCTGTACTGGTCAAGCACACTGTGCAACCTGTCTAGCAAGCATCTTTTAGCACGCTCGGCAATCAGACTCGAAACAATCAGCACTTGCCTGAGAAGAAGATTGGTGAAAAGAACAAGAACAAGACTCTCCCTCACATGGTGTGCAGGGCTGGAACTGGGTGGATGAGGGCAAAGATGGGCGCCACAAGTATGGCTACATGACTGATGAGCCAGACCATGACATCACCTTTGTGGTGAGTAAACACCACTGTGCTACTGACGCACTGCAATCTCAAGATTGATGTCCTTGGACAGTCTATGCTTACTGCGCCTTTGGTCACAGCAGCACTGCATGGTTCAGTCAAGCGTTTGGGCAGCGCTCAAAGCTGCTTGAACAGGCGCAGGCTGATCTGTACTGTCTCCTATCTGATCCTGGTGCTCTCCTCTTGTCAGGTCAGTACTCAGAGAGCTGCTTTCCTGACGTGCTGTGTGACGGTTGTGAGTTGACTTGAGTGTGTTGCATGAATGGATCTGCCCTTCCTCCGCTCCACAAGTTTTGGGCCCTACTGTCTCCCTGTGACCCTGCTGCAAAACCCTTGTTTCCCCGGTTCTCCTCATGGTCAATTCTATAAAGCTGTTGTGCAAATACAGAGTGTATTGCAAGCAGGCTGCCTGTTGCATGGTGCATCAACCAGAGCTGTCTGTACTCTCCTGTCCACGCCCACCATTTGTGTATTCAAGAGCTGCTGTGCTTCAAGGTGTGTCACGTGACCGCAAAGTGTCTATGTGTTGCAACAACAGGAACTTGATGTTGCCCTCCTCTCCGTGCACAGTTGTTGATCTCTGGAGAGTTGCTGTGCAACTTGGGTGAACTGATGCAGAATTGTAGCAGCCTTTGCATGTTTTTGCGTGAAAGCAGCTGTGACAAATTGGGCAACGCGCATCATGCTGACTAGTGTTGCCCCAGCAAGCATGAGATTTGTTGAGCAGCTTAAAAGCTGTGCTGTGGTGTTGAACTCATCGTCCAGTAGACTGCTTCATGATTCTGCTGTGAGGTGGTGTGACAACACAGCAAAGCCTTTATGCTCTCGGCTTCACGTTTGGTGCTTGTTCTGGCAATGACATTGTTAGAAGATATGACATGCAGCAGTAGTGTACCCTGGACAAATGGATTGCTGGATGGACGGCGACTGACGACTAGCAGTTCATAAGCGCCTGCCAGCTGTGAGATTTGTCAATGTTCACGTCCCGTTGCTTGCTGTCAAGCGACTTGTCAGACAAAAGCACATGTAGACCTCCTTCTGAACGCTGCTGCTGCTGCTGCCACTGCTGCTATCTCCGCTGCTGCTGCCATATTTTGTCATGCTGCACTTTGTTCCAACCCAGCAAGGGTTTGACCAATCAAGACATGCGAATAACAGGGGGGTATGTGGGTGCACTTGATTTTATCAACACATGAACATTGAATGGTGCAGGTCAACACAGCAGGCTGCCCAGATCCTTCAGCAGTCATCACTCTCGGCATCGGTCACCTCAAAAGCTACGAACGCATGGGCCAAGCCCTAGTCAACTGTGTTTCCGGATGTACATGTACACCAACTGTGTTCGACGGTCACAACCCAGCAACCTTAGCCAGTCAGGAGTTCTGGGCATATGTACCTATCACACAGTCTGAGCAGTGTCAGTTTGAGATTATCAGCTTGACGTCGACAAAAAGCGGGCAGAACAAAGTGAAGGTCACATCACTGCTATTGACGTGTGTCAGCCCAGATCAAGTTGTTGAAGTGCCCATATTCAAGCCAAAGTCAGAGCAATGATAACAGAATGCGTTTCATATGCACAGACCTTGACTTGCACATGACCATAGGTATATAGAAAATGCAGCATTTCGCAATGTCAGCAGGAGTAGCTCTTATCTGCCGTGTGATCCAAATTACTGTGTGATCCTATGCCCCAGTGACGCCAACCTATAATATGAACAGGGCTAAGCAAACATTGTGTTTCAGCTGAGCTTGCCATAGATTGTGTCAACTGTGCAATGTTTCTGCAAAGGTGCTGCAGCGTTCTGACCCAGCAGGTGCCTTTTTGTTTCAAAAAATCATTGTCTGTTTGTACTGAGCATCTTCAAAGCGGATGTTTCTGCCTCCAGTTGGCAGGATATACAGGATGTACCTTTGTTCTTGCGTAAACAGCTGTAGCAGTGCTTGTAGCGTACATTGGCCTGACAGTATGTTTTCATCAAGGCAGCACAGCCGACATTACATGCTGAGTTTGTAAGAACACTATGCGCAGTCCCCAGACATTACCAGCAGGACTTGCACAATGTCAGCGACATTGTCAGAATCATGTACTGTAACACTCTGTCATAATCACACATCACGATAGCTAATATACAATGGGTTCAATTGGTCATGATCACACACATGCCTGTGAAATAGTGAGAGAAACCTGCTGCTTTCACTTTACATACGGACATCTACAGGGTACAGTAGCACATATAGATTGACTTATGTTGGTCTAGCATGGCCATGGACAGATCCTATTGCACCTAATCTACACCTCGAAGCTATATACACACTGCAACAATTTGAGCTCAACACAAGAGAGAAAAGTAACAGAGAAGAGATCTGCTGGTTCAGGGTAAGACTGAGAACCTCAAAACTTGTACACGAACTGAAAGATTGGCCATTCAGATACACAGCTGCAAGCAAGATCAACGGCCCCCTAAGTCAGCTAATTCCTGCTGAACAAGTTGTGAATTGATTCCAAAATAGCCGTCACAGCAACAGCAACAGCATCAAACACCTGATCTACACCAAATTCATCCTCAAGATGCCACCCAAGCCCCCAGCATACATCTGTAACACACTGGACAATAGTAATGTCACACAAAGTAATTAAACAGAACTTGACATGTCAGGCCTGCGGATCTAAAGAAAAAGCACTGAGACCCGCTGTACAACAAAAACCAAAATGCTTGAGCTGCTCCTGCTGTCACAGGTCTTGTGGGCCAGATCAAGGCCTTCTGATGCTGCTTTGCAGAAGAACCAGAAGGTCAATTGGCTCAGCTGAAACAGGACAGCATACTGATGTGTTTTTCAGAAGAGAAAAAGAAAATTCTAGGCCATGAGGGATCATAGTAGGAACATCTGTTAGCAGAAGCAGTCTGGGCTGTGAAAAAGAAGAAGCAGAATCAAAAGGCCTGTTTGAGCCAGTGTGTGGCCTGATCTGTGTGGATCCCCAGCGCCAAGGCCCTGCAGGTGTGCATATGCTGTTCCTTTGCTTTGCAGTCACTGTGAGTTGTCAGTGCAACTGGGACATCACTGTTGAGGTATGCATGCCCACTAAGAAGTTGAAGGACAGACTGTGTGCAGTCACAAGTTAGCTTGTACACAAGACTGTCGGGCTGTGGGCATGGATTTGGCAAGCTGCAAAACGGCTTGGGGCCCAGTCGAGGTACATGCCACATGCAACGAGCAGCATCCAATGCAGCATGCAGCCCTTGCATATGCATGTCCTGGCATGGGTAATAGATCAGCTGACAGATGCACCCCTCACCTGTTGCTCAAGGCAATATCGTTGGTGAGGAAGACCATGTGTTTTGACAGCTGTTGCGCCCTATTGTCCCAATACGCAGCACACTGCACAGCAACAGAAGCAGCAAACATCATTGCCTCTAGCGCCATGAATGTCAGGTGTGACTTGCACAAGACCTGCCAACTTTGCCTGCCCCCAAATTTGAGACTGGGACTGGTCACAAAAACAAGGGCAAGACTCACTACGTGACTATTCTGCATACATCTGCAGATGTTCTAGGTGTGTTGCACAGATGCTTATGCTGCAGGCTGTTGGCTGGTTGTTAACAAGATGCACAAATGTGCACACAGTGGCTGGCCAAGTCTGGCCAGTCAGCACAACTTTCAAAAGCAAAAGCTGTGCTGTGGCTGTCTCTTTCTGGTTGTCCTGGACAACATTTGAACATGCTGTAGTGTGTTGATGGAGGCAGCGGCATGTTTCACAGTGGGATTATGTTTGCAACACGAAGAGGTAGTAAATACAGCAGTCAGGAAAAGTCAATTAATTTTGGTGCAGGCGCAAAGCGCCCCAAAAATTGGGTAATATGGCTTAGTGAGGATACCACTCAGTTATCTTTGGTAAAAGGCGAAAGATAAATATGACACAGTGGTAACCTTGCCATGATTGATATTGTGTATTGAGTGTCACAATATATACAGAAGGGGCCATCAAGAAAAGCTTGCAACTATGGGCTCATGCAAAACCTGCCAAACCCTAGTATGAGAAAAATCACCTGTAGGATGAGGTCATCACCAATGTGGCTGTCCCTGTCTGATGTCAACGGAGGCAGGAAGTCTTTGGGATTCGCAGGCTCTCCATATTCTGGCTGCAGGTAGACAAAACGACCTGTCAGCAGGGGGAGATGCAAAGGTGCTTTGACAAGGACAAAACATGCAGATAGTGACATAGACGGACTCCACAGAATCAGCCCGCAACAAGAAGAAGAAGAAGCTGGCACACAGGTTGCAGCTGAGCAGAAGAAGAAGAACAAGAAGAAGAAGAAGAAGAAGAAGAACAAGAAGAAGAGGAAGAAGATGAAGGAGAAGAAGAGGAAGAACTGCTCTCATGCAGCTGTCTCAATGTCCTGGCATGCCTTGCACATACACAAACTGCACCCCAGTTAGCTGCAGCCAAAATAGTGAGATCATTGGTTTTGCCGTATATTCAGTGTGCGCCTGCTACACATTTGCGCAATCCACAGCTCCAGTTGAACAGAACATTCTGCACAATGTGTTAAAGAACACTATCATAGGCATGATCGAATGCCCTTGGCGGCTGCAGCACAATACTATGGGCTGCATGATGTGCTGCAGCCATGTAGGCAGCTAATGAGCTAATAGCACAAGCTTGCCTTTGTTTTCCTGAATCTGTGTCTTTACTCTTGATTCATGCCAGCATGAACTTTATCTGTGCGCAAGACATCAAGGGAATGCTCGATACAACATAGCAGCCTTCAATCATGCCACAGTAAAGGTAGCAAAGAGCTGTGGTTTGAGTGAGTTCATTGCTGACCTGCAGCTTGAAGCGGTGCTTGTACTCCGCTTGCAGCCCTGTATGTATGAGCTTGACAGCCTCCTGTCCCTTGTGAGCCTTCTCCATGTCTGTTTTGTCATCCTTGATGTGATTCAGCTCCAGGTGAGTCATGAAGGGAATGACCTGGTACACTCCTGGCTCCTCAAGCAGCTGCATTGTTAGTCACAGATGGCAAATTGTTCAAAACGTCATTGGCGGTTTTTGCTGCTGTTGTGAGAGTCATGAAGGGAATGAGCTGATACAGTCCTGCCTCTTCCAGCAACTGCATCATTCATGGGATGCATTGTTGGCATGCTCCAAGACATGATGTGCCCTGCTTAAAACGATGCAAGATGATGCAACTTCATAAGCATGATGAAAAGAATGGTTCGATGTTTTCTTGCCTGCTCTGGCATCTGCATCAATAGTCAATGCCAGCTGAGAGTACCCATGCTGCTGTATGATAGTGTCAATATTTGACACAGCACGGTCCTGAGCTGGAAGTTGTCCCATGATGTTTTGTCATGTTCTGATGCATGGCGTTATATCACTCTGCTGGGCACGGTGTTGCACAGCAATATGCTACATTGTAGTACATCGAGTCTCATTCTGTTACATAGTAGTGATACATGACCCAGCAGGGTGCGTTACCTGATGGCCGACCCATTGGTCCCTCATGAGCGCACAGGTGTCCCACACCACCACCCAATCCACCCCGTTCATCTTCTGCATGCCCTGCACCAGCACCCAAACTGGCTGCAATCTGGAAGCTATGCCATACACCAAGAGCCTTTCATGATGCAGACTGTCACCCAACTGAATCATGTGAACAGTTTGCATAAACACCAAGCAGGCAAAGCTGAACGATCACTTACGATCCCTCAAAAATTGCAAGACAATGCAGAGCTCGGTGACAATGGCAGAGCAGATCTGTGACATTGACTGCTTTCAGGTGATGCACCAGGTGACCAGGAAGACCACAGGCATGAATAACCTACGGTCGTGATCACCTGAAAGAGGTCCTTGAGCGTGAAGGCAGAAGGAACATAAAGCAGGCCTTTGCGCTCCAGTGCCTGCAACACAATGCGCCACATATTCATCAGTGCTGGCGCCTTTTGTTGACATGTTCTCATCTGCAAAACCACATCAAAGCACACACGACCTGATACACAGACAGTAACAAAAAAGTTGCAGAGCCGAGCACACACAAAGCACAGAAGCACTGCACATTGCAGCCTAGCGGGCTGGGTCTGCAGATATACCTAAGACAAGTCAATACGCATCCAGAGCACTTTCATCGCCGTTCATGCCATCTGTTTCAATTTTCTGTCTCTCAAGGCTAGGTAGCAAGCAGAACAAGCAGCGTTGGGGAAGAAGTATCACTTTCAGCGCTGCAGAAAAAGCAGCAGCGTTGACGAGGATGATGTACATATTGTATACATATATTATATATTTATATACATATCATAGATACTATGTACATATTATATACATGTACATATATGTATATTTATCAGGTATATATTTATGAAGAGACACATAAGGAGACACAGAAGTTGAGGGCACAAGCAGCTTACAACAGTAGCCTGGTTCACAGAACCCTAGGCGGCGTACAAAGCTACATGCATCATCTCAGCTCTGCTTTTCAAGCGCGTTAGCAGTGCATAGGAACGAGAAAAAGAGACAGAGAGGCAGCAGCAGTAGAAGAAGAAGCAGCAGCAGAAGAAAAACGAAACCAAACCATTTCAACAGGGCATTGTGAGTGAAAGCAGCTCACAATGATTGCTTGATCAACACAGCCCTTAGCAGCAGTCAAGGCTGCATTTACCATCTTGGCGTCAGTTCCTGGGAAGCAGTGGCACAGGTAGGTGTGCTTCACTCTGCCGGGCTGCTCTGCTAGCCATAGCCTCTCAGCTGCTGCATATGCCTTCAAACTTGCCTGTCGTAGCATCAAACGCTCTGTCAGTGCTGCAACACATTTTGTCAGAAGTGGCTCAGGTGGTGTGCTTCGCCATGCGAGGCTGATCTGCTAACAACACTCTCTCAGCCGCAGCATACGCCTTCAAACTTGCCTGAGACACAACTCAGAATTTGTGAGAAGCTAGTGATGCATTTCTTAATCAGAACCTGGGAAGCAGTGGCGCAAGTAGGTGTGCTTCACTCTGCTGCGCTGCTCTGCTAGCCACAGCCTCTCAGCCGCAGCACACGCCTTCAAACCTGCCTGAAACACAACTCAGGATTTGTGAGAAGTTGGTGATGCATTTCTGTATCAAAATCTGGGAAGCTGTGGCTCAGGTAGGTATGCTTCACCCTGCCGGGCTGCTCTGCCAGCCACAACCTCTCAGCCGCAGCATACGCCTTCAAACTTGCCTGAAACACAACTCAGAATTTGTGAGAAGTTGGTGATGCATTTCTGTATCAAAATCTGGGAAGCAGTGGCACAGGTAGGTATGCTTCACCCTGCCGGGCTGCTCTGCCAGCCACAGCCTCTCAGCTGCTGCATATACCATCAAACTTGCCTGTCACAAGAGCAGCATGTCTGATAGCAGTTGTTTCTGTTATAGAATCGGCATATGTGCTTGGAAAGTGTAACTGCTATGTGCCTGCTATGCAGCATGTGACCAGTGACTCTGTGAGTTGCTGGTGCCGCAACACGTTTTGGATCATTGCCTACAGAGCCATGACGCAACAAACTGCAATTCCAATTGCTGGGTGCCCCAGCTGCTGATCTGCCAATGTCATATATGCTGATAAGTCTGAGCATTACCTAGCATAGCAACATAGCACAGGTTGTGTATATAGGCTATACATGAAACTTCAAGCAGCACAATCCCACTTGTGGGGCTCTTGTCATAAAATAAACACTCTTTGCAAGGACACTCAATGTAAGGACAATCTCAATGTAAGGACAACGCCGTTGGTAATCAATCACTGCATTCTGGCTGTAGTGGTCCCTCTGAGTAAGGACAATCTGGTGTAAGGACAAGTTTCTGGGTAAACTTGGTAAACTTGGTAAACCAATGCAGTCGTTACAAAGAGAATCAACTGTACCTGTATGCTGCCTAGCATGTGCACAACATCACTGCTCTCGCCAGTGCTGCAAGACCCATACATGCCCTTGATCTTCTTCAACACCTTGTGCATCACCTCAGGCTCAGTCATCTGAGTCAGCTCAGCTGAGTCAACCCTGGCCAGGCTTGTGGCTGATGACAGCTGGCTCCCCAGTTTGGATTCTGAGGCTGTCCTTGAGATTGCATCCAACTCCTGTATTGCAAACACCACATTCGGCTTGAAATGACTGCTGCTGCCTCCAGCTGTCAGACCCAGTGCATGCTGCGCAGGACTCTCAAAAGGGCACTTAGGGCCACAGGGCTGCTAGTCAAGGCAAGGGAAATGCATTGCATGGTTCTGCACAGTATTTGTGACCTTCAGTATTGGATTGTGACAACACCCCAAAGATGTCAAGGTTGCCAGAACTGTGAACAGCCTAGCAAGAGGGCACATTGACAATGTTGTGACAGCTCACCAAACTTCCCCCTGGGCTGAATGCGGAGAGCTGCTCGCAGCAGACCCAACTTGTTACAACTACAGACAGCCTAGTCCGAGGGCATATCTATCATTGTTCAACTTCAACATCCCAAAGCGATCCAGAAAGAGGGTGCCATGGGACACTGCTTATACTGAAAACTTCAAGTATGCTGACCAGATGTCTCCTGAATATGACTGCTGACAGTTCAATACCGATCTCAGATTTGCTGAAACAAGTACACAGAGAACAAAGAGAAGAGATTGGTGTTTGCTCACCAGGTGTTTCCTGGGGCTGAATGCTGAGAAGCTGCCTGCAGCAGGGCTGCCAGACTTGTGGGATCTCTCCACCTGGCAGAAGGCTGCATTGGCTGCATGCGCTCTGCTCACAGCATCCCTGGCCTGTAATCATTAAGCATTCAGCAACTTCCACAGATATGTGTCTCTGTTTCTGCAACGTCCCTCGCCTCTGAGCATTGAGCAGTCAACAGACATCATTACCACAGACTATGTCTGCAAGACTGCAGGAGTTAGAAACAGACTGCCAAAGCATTTGGGAGCTACAAAAAAGCCGAGCGAGGTACTGAGCTGTCAAGCAGAGACAAGGGGTGGTGGGAGAGGGGACAGCAAAGAGGGGTTAGAGGACTTAAGGGAGGCTGCAAGAGCATTCTGGATAGCCAAAATGTCTGTTGTGGTCAACATTGCTCTGCTGAGGTCCTCACCCTATTCTGCAACTCTGCATCCTCCTGCCTAGTCTGCTGCTGCAGCTGCACGTCTTCCAGTGATAGCTGAACAGCAGCTGCATCCCTCTTGCTCCTGCTGCCAAACTTCTTCCTCCCTAGTGGTGAGAAAGGCCTAGAGCCTGTACGCTTGCCACGAGGCAGCGACAACAGCTTAGATGCTGAGGTTGCTGCCCTGTTTGCGCTTACAACGCAATCGAGCTGCATGGCTGTGTCTGCATCCTGCTGATGCTGTGATGCAGGAGGCAGGTCAGTGAGCTGGGCTGCTTGCGCTGCTGGAGGATCTGCAATCTCTGCAATGGACTGCTTGTTGTGATGGTCCTTGCGTCGCTGTCTGCGCCTTGCAGACTTTGTCTGGGACCAATCAGATGTGGCAACTTGCAGGCTGTCATCCTCAAGCAGGTGCACGTTTGCTGTCGTCGCTTCAGCCTGTTGTTCTGAATGCACTGCTGGAATCTGGTCTGGCTGCACAGAAGGGAGCCATGCTTTAGGAGCCTGCTTTGTGAGTCTTGCCACTCGAGCGCAGCACAGCAGTCGACAATCATGTATGCTATGGCACAGCCTGGCTCACACGTCAAGATGTAACTGCCTGGAACGTGTTATGCGCCGCTCACCTGAGGGCCCTCGGCTCTGCTGTGTCTTCCGGTATTCTGAACGCTGCCGGTTGCTGAATTCTTGCTAGAGACCCGATCGCTGAAAGAAGACTCGCTCAGCTTCTTGCTTGTAGATCGCAGAAGCCCACTGATGCTAGATACCTACATAGACGCCGATAGTCAGCACGGGCCAAAATTAGCTCCGGGGGTGCTCTGTAGTGGGTGCGACGCGAAAGTGCGGTACCTTGCGCAGGAGACGCCGCGTGAAACCTTTCTCCTCAGGCTTGCTGGTTGCCATGTCTTCGACGTCAGCAGTCAATTGCAAATAACAGCACAGCGCAGAAGTTGACTGTGTTCTGCAGATCCCGGAGCTGCAGGTCGTCACAGGAGCAAACTCGGACGTTGCAGGTGCCGCAACAGCTGCAGCAAAGTCTGCAATGACATAGCTGTAGACGTGAGGAGCGGGCACGCGCAACTTGTCGCTCAGCTTGAGCTTGCAGGCTTGCAGACTGTCTGTGCTTCACTGCGAGGCCAAGATGCCTAGAGATGCTAGCTTGAGTCAAGGCGAAGCTGCCCAAGCAGTTTGGCTAAAAAAGCCGCACGGGCGGACTCTAAGCATTGAGACAATGGTTGTTCAAATAGGCCCAAGATACAGCTGATTTCCTGTAGTCCAACGCATGCATGCCTACTTGAGACGAGCTGCACATCTTGCAATTGAGACTGTACCCCACTATCTATCATCACCATCATCACCATAATATTATGTTACACCCAATACCACAAAGTGACAACGGTATAGTGAATGCATTTGCGCAAGCTTCTGCCGCCTTGCACGATACAATAAGTAAAGTGCTTGATGATCATCGCCATTTTTGGCCAAACCGTTGTCAAAGGGCGGGGTTAGCATCTATGCATCTAGGCTTCTCTGCAGGCTTTTCTGAGTTTTGACGTTCTTCTTCTGCTTTCGCATAACGAGAGGCGCGCTCCGTGAAGGCATATGCGGCGACATGTTTCCAGTCAACGCAACACTCAGAACGCCGATGTGGACAAAACCAGGCACCATGCATTGGCGATCTGTTGCATTGCTTGTGCTCGTAGGATGTGCTGCCGTCGCCGATGCAAGGTGAGCATACGGTTTACTTTGCATGCCGTGGATTGCATAGATCGCGAACTGCAGCAGCATCACCTGCGAAAGCTCGTGTAGGAAAGTTCGTGACCAAGATGTGCTCAAGGCGCTGCAACGATCCCATGGCAAGCACGAGGAAGAGTTCAACAATCGACCTCTGATCGGGGTGCTGAGTCAGGTAAAGATGAGCAAGGTGCCTGTTCACTACATACCACTGTCAGCGTGCTCACTTGCATCTGACAGCACATTTGTCATGCAGCCTGGCGAACCCGCACCAGAAGGCATGTCTTACATTGCTGCCTCCTATGTGAAGTTCATCGAGGTGAGCCAACCAATTCTAAGTGGCAAAACCCAGGTGTAGACTGCCAGAAACTGGTGTGATGATTCACCCTGCTGTTACTGCTGCTGATTGCCAGTCAAGTTACATCCAGGCAGATGCTGTACGCAATTGCTGCCTGTAGTTCTGCATGCACAGCAACCTGGATGCTATATCAGTGAGGTATACTGCGCTGAAGGCTCACATGGCAAAGCATAGGTGCTCTGCATGCCTCAGAGACTGCTTGCAATTGGGCGTTGTGATCATCAGTACAACATCTGAAGGGCAAAGAGTAATTATAGGCCAATGACTGCCCAGTAACAGCAATGCCAAGCTGACCCTATGACGACAACTGTATATGACACATGCACGCATGTGTGAGGTCTCGCTCGGTGCTTACTGCAGATGGCTGGCGGGCGTGCTGTGCCAATACAGTATGATCTGCCACAGTCAGAAGTCAAGAAGAGGTATGCTCAATGTGTATGCTTTGTGTATAGAAGTACAGCTGGTCTGTGCATGCTGTGCATGCTGCGACACTTGTACGCACTGCTTTTGTGCAGTATAAGACTTTGGGCACATCAAACTGTCTACTCAATACTGACATGCCGTGAAACCATTGTCAGGTCTCAGGCAGGCCTCACTTGGTGATGTCGCCAGATGGGCATTGAAAGCTAGGAACTGCATGCACTTATTCAACATATAGAGTATGCAAGAGTTCATCTGCTCATTGGTGCGCATCACCATTGGCTGCTTTGGGCACAGCCGCCCCATGCAGCAGACTTTTTGGGTTGAAGCTTGAAAGTTCTGAATACCTGAAGGGTCACTCAACTTCACCCAAAGCCGCCTTTCTGCAGCAACACGAGTCATCAGGCAAGCTGCTGCTGCATCATAGTCTGCCCTAGTCATTTACAAGTGTGTGGTTACAAAAGACTGGCACACGGTTCTCATGTTGCTTATTGCAGGTTTGATGCCATCAATGGGTTGTTGGTTCCTGGAGGGTCTGGCAACTTGACCAAGGGCCACCCATTCTATGACAATACAGAGTATCTGCTCAAGCTGGCAATTGAGGCAAATGACCGCGGCGACTTCTTTCCTGTAAGCTTCATCAAGCATCTGTCTTCAGCTTGTATGAAATGCATGATGCCTGCATTTGTGTTGTCCCTGTCTGACACAAATGCGGGCATGATGCGTTTGTCGGACAACATTCCTGTAGCTCTGTCAACTTGTGGTGTGTATACCAACCTTGACATGCTGTGATGTTCAAGATACAAGCATGCTCACAGGCAGCGCTTAGGTCGCTGAAGGTCATGCATGCAGACGTGTTCTGTTTGGGTTTACAAACTGCATTGCTGAAGTGTAGGTACATGGCACATGCTTGGGAATGGAGGTTCTGTCCATCATAGCGGCCCAGAACTCCACACTACTCTCAAAGTAAGCTGAGCTTGCCATGCGTCTGATATAGTTTATATGCTTGCGTGCAGTAATTTGATGCAAACAACCTGCAAATTTCTTTGTTGACCTGAGTGAGTGTGATTTTCACATTGGGAAACATGGAAACAAAGGTCTCCTTCTCCAACTCTGCGGCTGCTTTGTTCGAGAATTGAACAGGGACGATGTTCTCCAATGCTGTTGCACTGCAGCAATACATGCTCGTCATGAAGCACAGCTGCTTTGTAATCGACATCCTTCATGCAACATGGCGGTCTTCATGATCAGGACGTGTGTCAAATACTGCCTCCTGTCAGCGTCAGACACTGCATTCTGGTATCCTTTGTGAATCTGGGTGTCAGCCCTGGTCACGTCCTGACAGTCTCTACCAATGCTGCCAACATGAGTATGGACTCAGCCAAAAATTGTCTGCTCATCATCATCAGCATTGACAATTGCAGCTTTGCTGACGAGCTGACACGCTTCTGTTTGGGGCGCCTAGAAACATCAGACGGCCTCCATGCCTTTGTGCAGAGGTGTGCATGCATGTTGCAAAGGTCCACATCTGAGGACAACGCAGCGCCACTGTGGCTCAATGCCTGTGTATGTCGCAGAAACCACAGGGTAGGCGAACATGGCAGCACTCAAGTACCAGCAAGCCTGTTCGCTCGAGTGTGCATCGATGCTGTGCAGGTTCAATTCTGAGGACAACGCATCGCCACTGTATCTGACCGAGGCGGCAGAGGACAGCCACTTCTTCAGCAGCCTGGGCAAGAGGGTGCGCAAAGCGCTGCAGGAGAAGCCATTCGCCATGGAAAACCACTCCAATGGTAATTGCACGGTCATTAGACTTGCAGCATACTTCCAGCAAAGTATGTGTCTGATTCTCTTCAATGTTGCTGTCTGTCGTAAGGTGCATAGCTGACTGGTTGATACCTCACCAGCGCCAAGCAAACTGGGTGGCAGACCGCTGCCATTGGGTGAACGAGTCTGAGATTGCTTTGTCTCATGTTATGGTGTCCTGTTTCATTGTCAGCCAGCACACGAACTGTGGCGGTGATAATAACCATGAAAGTGATGCTGCAGGAGTGAGGTGGTCTTCATACAGTGAGAATCCTCACCTGCAGGACTTCTTCAAGGTGTTATCTCTGAGCGCTGACAGGGATCAGCGCATCTACATATCAACAATAGAAGCCCATAAGGTACAGCTCTGTCACTGATTGTCAGTGTCAGCGCTATTATTGTTGGTGCCTTGTTTGTGTCCTCAGACCATGTCGTTGAAGTGCTGATGAGACACAGAACGATCGCCTGGCTGAAAACCCACAGGGATGTGGTTCTCAGAAAGCCACAAGTTGCTTACAGCTGCATCTGCCCAGGATTTACAGCTTGAGTTGTGCAGGCTGCATGCACAGGCTGCTTGTCAGTACACACAATCAGCTTAGCAAGCAACTGCTTTGCTTTGTGGCTTAAGGGGTTCATGCTGCAAACAGGCCTGCAGCCAGACAGAACCTCTCACCATTTGCAGGCTTGCTTTTCATGACCATGCGTACATCAGCAATTACTGGCTGCAGTGCAAAATAGTGGTGCTTGGCTGCTTTTGACCTCAAGCAATGCTTCTGTGGCGCCTCCTAGCAGAGAGGCTTTATCCCTTATTGATACATCTTTAAAAAACGCTCTGTTGCTTGCAGTATCCTGTGACAGCCACGCAGTGGCACCCTGAGAAGAATGTGTTTGAGTGGGCCACCCGCCTCCATGTACCCCATAGCTTTGAAGCGGTAAGCAGCCCTTTGCCTCTCAGACCTGTAGCACATTTGCAACAGTCTTTGCGCGCATCGTACAACTCTCAGAGGCTTTGACAAGGATATGCGCATGCTGTCTGTAATAGCCTTCTCAGCATATCTGCACTCAAGCACTAAGATTGTTATCCTTGTTGACAATCACTGCAATGCCTGCAGATTCAAGTGACTGCTGCCGTTGCAAACTTCTTCATCAATGAGGCCAGGAAGAACTTCCATGAACCTGCCAATCTGCTTCAGGAGCAGGACTTGTTGATATACAATTGGTGTCCAGAGTACACTGGCAAGGTCAGTTTCACCATTGTTGCGTCAGCTGTCTATGAGCTTCCATTGATGCATTGCTTTTGATCCCTTGCTTTGCAATGCTGTGATAGACGTGCTGTGTCTGACTGCCTGCCTTCACTACAGTAGCTAGGCTGATCAGCTTGACGCAGATCATTAGCATCACCACTGTGACATTGTCATTGACCTGTATGCGTCATCTGTTTCAATGCTTGAAAAGCACTGCTATCTTGCAGTCCAGCAATGCAGAGTTGGGCAGCAAACAGCATGTTCCCAATGCGACCATTTGCATCATGCATATACTGTAAAATGTCATAACGTCAGCTGCAATATGTTGCAAAGCTGGATAATGTGCTTCTTTGCAGCAACAACACGAAGGTGAGGAGGTGGACTTTGATGAGTCATACTTCTTCCCTGAGTGGAAGGATGTAGAGCATCAGCAGCAAGTTGAGGAGCCGGCAGCAATTTCTCTTGGGTTGGCGGCTGCAGCAGCCTAGAAGCTCTCATTTTGCAAAGGCAGACAAACAAGACAAACGTCATTGGGATGTTGTGACACTTGCTTTCTGCTGCAATGCAGTGAGCAACCTTCTTTTCCCCATTTATCGTTTGTCTGCTCCAATTTAATAGCATGCATGTGTTTGGTTTTTTGAGCAGGTTGCCAGGCAGCTTTGATTGATGTATTCTCAGTAGTGCGATGCCAATGAATGTTACATGCAATATCTACATCAATGTTTACTGTTATAACACTCGCAGGCCTAGTGACACCTGTAACGGCTCTCGCACACAGATTCTGAAGCGACAGTAACTGTTGTACATGCGAGTCATTTGAATACAGTCCAGAGTTGAACTGCAATCAATGCACCTGCTTGAACTGACTTTGCATAATCATTGCTGCTATACAAAGTGATCAATTTTGAGCTTAACCCTGATCATGAAATGAAGCAGCAATACAGATCTACACGCCAATGAAACATACGTTTTCAAACTGAGCACCCCAGGCAAGGAACGCGAAATGCACGATCATTGCACCTGTACCTTACCACGCTGCAAAAGCTGACTGTCTGCTGCATGGGTTTCGTACTATGGGTCATAAAACTGTCTGCATACTTCCTGCATCAAAACGCTGAAGGATCCAGTTCAGCCAGGCTTCTGACGCCAGACGTCTGGCTGCCTGCAAAGCGTCTCAGGACTTGCAGTTCAGCCTGAGCATCTTCCAGCTGACGTGCCAAGTCATGACTAGCTGAGTTCCTCATTGCGTCTTGCAGCTCATCTCGCTCATCTATGAGTGCACCCAGCGTGAGATGCAGCTGACGTATGCGCTCAGATTTGGCCACCTCACTTTCTGTGACTGACAGCTGGAGGCTGCTGTTGGGATCAACATTCTCATTGTTGCCCTCATACAGCACAAGCGCCTGCCTTGCTGGCGCCACTTCTCTGCAAAGCAGTTGTCATGTCAGCTTGTGTATCAGAGAACATCTTCTCCCAGAACTGGGCAGGGCAATAAGGGTCTGCTGTATGAGCTGTCCAGCATGCTTTACAAACATTGCAACGCGTCAAACATGTGTCAGCTTTGACAGACTAGCCAGCAGTCAGTTGTCAAGCGGGCAACATTGAGAAATGCGCATGCATTGGAGAGATGATCTGGGTCAACATACCTATTGATGAAGCTGGCAGTTGGTCTGCCTTGAGAGGCGCTAATGGCTCGGCGAGTGCTCTCAAGCTCAGCGAGGACTGAGTCAGAAGCTGCTTGCAAGTGCTGAAGCTGCTGCTGTGTAGACTCACATCTGGTGCGGGCTTCTGCAGCATAAGAAACTCCGGAATTTTATTGCAAATCTCATGTTGCAATACCACAGCCGCTGGACGCCTTGCAGAAATACGTGCTGGCAATGAAAAGGATACTGGCACATACAGTGCAGACAAGCAGCAGCAGCAGACAGCGCAAACTGCACAAAAGGGATGTTTGCAATCATGTAATCCTTGTCCTGTGCTGGAAATTTGGATCCCAGGAAGCATGCACAGCTTTCCAATCACGGACTGCTCACATGAGATACATGACATGTGCTTGTGACAAACGCATGCGGTGCAAGTTTTGCGCACCTGTGAGTTCCTGCTGAGTGTGCTTGTGAGCTGCTCTGAGCTCATTGAGCTCCCTGAGCAGTTTGTGACAGCTGGCATGTGAGTCAGCAAGAGCAGCGCCAGCAGCCTGCAGCTGCTCCAGCAGCTGCCCTCTGCCCTCAGCAGCTGCAGCAGAAGCTGCTGCCTGCTTCTGCAAGCGAGCTGCTTCTGCTTGAGCTGTGCTCAAGCCCTCTTGTGCACTCAGGCTTTTCTGCTGCCAGTTGGTAGACTGCGTAGTACCACACAGCATGTTAACCTGTTTGCACTGTCAGACACAGCTGCTGTGCACGCTAGCTGCAACAGGCAAGGACATGACGCTTGCTTGTCATACCTGTCAAGCAAGCGGTTTGAGGCTTTGTCTAGTGCATGCAATTCAAAGCTGCATACACATTATGGAGTGCCACACGGACTGCAGACAGTGCTGTCATAAGATATTGTGCAGAGTCTTGCTGCAAGACGCTGCCAGAGCTTGTCCGGTCTGAAGGTATGACTGCTTGGAACGGTCATGACAAACAGGGCAACAAAGTCAGCACGTACATGCGCATAGGGTGGTGTAGAGAGTCTGTTGCAGCACCATGCTGCAGTATGTTCAGGTTTGCTCATGTTGGACAGAACAGCTTTTCACAATGACTGTCAGTTTAGGCAAGGCAGCACCAGTGTAGGAGCAGCAGGCAATATCGCACCCGTGCGCTTTGCAGACTGCATGACTCAATCATGCAGCAGATGTAAATGACAAGTTCGTCAGGTACAATTCTGGCTTGGCAAGCTCAACGACTTAGATGATGTGGGGGATTCAAGCTGAAGAGCATTTGCACGCAGAACAGGCATCGCCAATGGTTTACCGCAGACTCATGTTCTCTTGCCAAGCTTTGCAAGCGCCTTTTGTCTGCCTCAAGACCAGCTCGCCGCTGCTCACTCTTCTTCATTAGCCCCTCAGCTCTTCGTGCTCGTGACTCAGCTTCACCCAGACTCTGCTCTTGAGCGCTGAAATGCTGCTCAGCGGCATGCAGCTTGTTGCAAACAGTCTTGAGTTGCTGCTTGGTTGCAGTGAGATGCGCTTGCATCTGGCTTGAGACCTCACTGGTGGCTCTTTGCAATGCATCTGCATGTTGCTGCTGCTGCAGACTGAGCTGAGTCATGAGCCCTGAGTTGCGAGCTGTGAGCTCCAGAGCCTGTGAGCTCTGCTGCTGCTGCAGATTGCGGGTTTGGCTGCTTAGCTCAGAGTTTTGAGCTGTGAGCCCTGAGACGCAAGTCTGGAGATCTGTTCTCACCTTCTCAGATGAGGCATGAGAGTCTACCAGCTGCTGCCTGAGGGCCTTGAGCTCTTCTTCCACCTTGCCAGAGTCAGCTTTGAGCTGTGCATGCTCTGTGCTCCGACTGTTCAAGCTTTCCTGGAGACCTGTTTTGACATGGGCCATCTGCTGCAGCTGAGACTGAAGCTCATTCACCTGCTGTCTCTGTTGAGCTTGGAGTTGCTGAGCAGACTTTGCCTCCTGAGCAACAGTGACCAGCTGATTTTGCAAAGCTGCAGTTTCCTGTGCAGCCTCTTCATGCCTCTGCAAATAAACATGCCCCTTTTTGAGCGCACGTTTAAATTGTTGCTGCAGATGGGTGCCTTCAATCATGCAGTTTGCTTCCTGCCATCTCAAGCAAGGACTACAAAAGCAATTGCAAGTCAGTGAATACTGTAGAGGCTTTCAGCGCTTCCCTGTACTAGCTGTAGCCCTGCATTGGGCTTCTTCCAGTGCAAAACCAACCCCTCAGACACAACGCACCACCAGCACAACAAGCAAAGATGGTGACAGCTGAGCTGGGTCAGGACACAGGTTGTCTACCTGCTGCGAAGACCTTTGCAAGGACTGCAGCTGGTCGTCTGCATTCTGAGCCTTTTCCAAAGCTGCTTGCACTTTGCTCTCAGCCCCTGCTCTCTCTTGCTGTACATCAGTCAGCTGATGTAGCACTTGCTGAAGCTGGCCCTGGGTTTGGCTGAGCTGTACAGCAGAGTCTCTGATCATTGTCACAGCTGACTCAGCCAGCTGAGTCATGCTTGCACCCTGAGGCAGCTCAGCTACTTGTGAGTCAGCTGTTTGACCTGACTGTGATGCTGTACCAGCATGACTGACAGCTGCCTCTGCGTCATCTGGGCTGTGTCTGCCATGCAAGGCTGTTGTAAGGATTTCAACAGCTCTTGAGCGCTCTGCCAGCAAACGCTGCAGCTGCGCGTTTAGACTTGCTAGCTGCTGCTGTTGACTTGCATCTGCACTGACCAGCGCCTGGACATGTAACACCACAAGCTGCACCATGGCCTGATCAGGCAAGCCTGCAGTGAGTTGCCTGTGCAGGCTGCAAGGTTCTGATTGGTCAGCAGAAGAACAGGCTCGATGCGAAGAAGATGTCTGGGCAAGGTTAGCAAAGAGTGAGCTGAGCAGCTGAGCTTTGTGCTGTGAGGCTTCGTGCTCAAGCTTGAGCTGAGCGCTGAGTGACTGCAGAGACGACTCAGCTGAGACTGCTCGTGCTGTTGCTTGCTCCTGCAGTCCAAGTCAAATGCCTTCGCTTGCGTTAATGCTACAGAGGAGACTGGAGCAAGTCCTGAATTGCATTGCGTCTGATTTGTGGCATTGGCAAGGCTTACAGATGCAGATATTGCTATGTGTCCATTACGGTGCTTAGATTTGCTTTCATTCAGGAGTCAGAACTGGTCGCTGCATGCAGTCCTCCAAGCAACAACATTGCTGCAAAACTCAGATTTCAGTTGCAGCTTAGCATTGTCCTATTGCGTAGCAGCGTTGCTCAGGGCAACAGCATACGTAAGCAGTTCAGCTTCATACCAGTTGCTTGATGATGCCTTGACTGGCAGCAGATTGTTGTCGTCTTGCGCTCTCAGCAGCCACCTCCTGCTCACTCAGCTTCTGCTGCAACTGCCTGCATGACACAGCCTGCACATTTGCCATCAAGCATGCATTGTACAGTTGTGTATTTTGGAGGCCATCACTGGTACTCCTCCTCCACAAATTTCCTCTTGAGGGAATCATTGCAGATAAGCTTGAGGGCAATCAAAGCTGACTGCTTGCTAGCAGCCGCAAGGAAGCACAAGCGCAGAAATTACTTTAATGCTGAAGACAGCAAAGTCTCCTATGTAGCAGGCAATACACTCACAAGGCACACAGCGCAATAAGCAGCAGCAGCAGCAGTAGCGGCAGCAGCAGCAGGTCAAGGAAGCTTTGCAATATCACAAGCAAGTCAGGTGTTGGGTTCTTTGACAGTGATTGTCCTGAGTGTTTACCTGATGCTGGCTTTGTTGGCTGCGGCAACAGCAATAACAGCATCATGTGCATCATGCTGTTGCTGGGCATCAAGGGCTGCCTGATCAAGCTGCTGCTGGAGGCCCTGAGCCCTGCCCTGCCACATGGCAGCTTCCTCTGAAGCTGCTGCATGGCAGTGGGTCAGCTGCTGCTGCTCAGCCCTCCAAGCAGCTGCAGCTTCACCAGCAGCTGCCTGGCGCGCCTGGCTGTCTTGCATCTGAAAACAAAGCAGGCTGCTAGTACAGATCACAATGAGCTAAATCCGGGATGTCAAGCTCTGCAACTGGTCTTGCATCACGAGCCTGCTTGGCTGGCAGGAAAATCCCTATGGATGAAACATGCTTTGCGTACATAATGTTTTGCATACTAATGCTTAAGGGAGTCTGCTCTCTGTGACATATGTCACAGGCAGCTGTAACAGCACACACAGCAACAGTTCAGACTAAAGTTTTGGGTTGATGTAATTGAGGCTGATAACCTTTGTTTGCAAAGACCGCAGCATTTCAGCACAGAGCATGTACAAGCATCACACGAGGTTGAATAAGTGTCCAGCTTCTGAACCATATGATCTCAAGCAATCCAGTCAAGTCACTCCTGAAAGGACCTGTGACGTTGCTTGACGCAGTGCTATGTCTAGCTCAGCGATGTCTGCCCTCAAGCAGCCAATGCATTGCTTCTGCCTGGCAACTTCCTGCTCAGCTGCTGCCTTGCACTCTTCTTCTTGCCTCAGCCGCCCCTGCACGCCCTCCTGGGCTACCTTGAGGGACCCCAACTGCTGCTGATGCTTTTCTTCTTCGTCTTGCCAACTGCATTAGCCAAACAGGCTTGGAAGCACTGGTCAGGCCTTGTGATTTGACTCAGCTGATACGCTGTTGCACACTGCAGAATTGAGGAATTTTGATAACAGCAAGATGAGCATTTTCAGCAGAAGAACTGTGGAGGTTGCTGACCAATGCTGAATGATGCAATGAGGCTTACTGACGTCTCATCAATACATGTGGCACCAGTTCTCTCTCTCACAGCTTGCTTGCAGCGGTAGACCTTGTTTGTCAATGAAAAGCAGCTAGCAT
This sequence comes from Trebouxia sp. TZW2008, assembly GCA_002118135.1. Classification (NCBI taxonomy): domain Eukaryota; kingdom Viridiplantae; phylum Chlorophyta; class Trebouxiophyceae; order Trebouxiales; family Trebouxiaceae; genus Trebouxia; species Trebouxia sp. TZW2008. Next base: position 83,054 of record BDIU01000407.1, read on the forward strand.
TACTGGCTAGCCGAAACACGCTGAGGTATGCCTATCGTTTCTGTCGCACCTGTCATGTTCAGCCTGCACATGGTGTATGTAGCTCTGCACTTGTTCCAAAACCTCTTGGGGACTGATGCTAGCATCATGGTCTTCTTGGCCAGGCCTCGCCTCTTCTTCATGCCACCTGCTGCGCTGTGCTGTGGTGGCTGGCATGACATTTGAGATGGTCCGCAGGACAGACTGCAGCAGCGTTGTCTCCTGGCGTGCTGCAGTCAAAGTCGCCATTTGTTGTGCCGCAGCTTCCTATAGCAGCGTCACTAGTTGTGATCAGCAGGTTTACACTGCTGTCAGTAGATTCAACTCTCAAGCAATACAGCCACAGTCGCTCTTGGCAAAGCTGAGCTTGCAGCACCGTTGCAGGTCACAGTCACAGTAACACATGAAAGTAGGATGCAATAACTGCAAGCTGCGTCAACGGTCGCAGTCAGGAATGTCCAGACTCGGGCATTTACATGAAGCTAAATAGCTTGTTGGGCTATTTGCAGATTTCAACTGGCACTCTCTGTAAGCTGGAAACATGCTTTGTAGCAACTGCCAGGTATGTTGAGATGGCTTACTCATGCTGTACAGACAGAGCTAACAGCTGTGTTGAAGACTTTGCAAACATCTTATGCACAGGAACAACCTTTTCTGCTTGTGGTGGATCAAAGGTATTTTTGAGCAGCATGATGAGCCCAGTACCAAGCTACAGGTGTGATTCCTCACCTGTTGGCCAGCTTTTTGGAACGAGACCCTGGTCTGAAGGGACTGCAGCTCCCTTTGAAGGATACAAACTTCCCCACTGGCTTGCTCGAGCTGCCCTTGTGCTTGAGCAGCTGCCGCACTGGCACTCTGCGCGATACAATGAGCCTCACGAGGGATTGAAAGCAAGCGGTTTTGCTCTGAGGCATTCTGCAATCCTAACGAGAAGAGGCTACAGGTTTGAGCATTGTGCAAGTCAAGGCCAGATGTACATTGGCTTTTTTGAAGATGCAGTAGACAACACGCTGTGCAGACACAGGCATGGGGGTTCCAAGCCACCAACATCAGTGCATTTGCTATATGCTCGGACTATACAGCAGGCACAGAGGGTGCAATGAAAGCCTTGCCGTTGCCTGCTTCTGTGACTCTGCTGCCTCATTCTTAGCAGCTTTCAGATTTCTGCCTGCCTGTGCCAGCTTGACTGCATTGCGGTGTGCCTCAGCCTCGTACTGACGCACGTCCTCTTGCCTCTGCTGTTCTGCTTCTGCCAAAGCATTTTTCAGCTTTGTGGTCTCTGTCTGAACAGCTGTCTGAGCCTCTCTGACGACTCTGTTTGCCTTCCTGCGCTCCTCCTCTAATGCCTGTATCACAAAAGTTCCTGTATAGGCATTTTGCTTCTGGCCTTTTCGTGGTGTTTGGTGTTGTGCTTTCTGCGCTGTACTGTTCTTTCTTTGTGTCTATCAAGATGGGCCTCATGACCTGTCATCCCAAAAGTCTGCAGCCTAGACCACACGCCTGAGCTAGCTTCTACCGGACGATGCGTCCTTTTAGGGTTCCAATGCAGGATGAAACAGCCAGAGAGGCCGCATTGGCATTTAACCACATAGATGTGCCCTCACAAACCTGGCTGATAGGCTGTGTTCTAGGCAAGCTGGAACAAAATTACCTTTTGAGCTGCTTGGGCTTGGTGCTGCAGAGCCTCATTCTGGGCCTGAAGCTCAACTGACTGAGCAGCGCCCTCCTTGCCTTCTCTCTTCAGCTGTGCCTGCATGTACACAGACAAAGTAATTGACCTGTCCTTCTGCCAAAGAGTTGCCATGTACATGCAGAAGAAGTCCTTACTTAATGAGGCTGATCTTGATCCGTTACAACTGTCTCGCAATGCAGACAGACAGAGACGCAATTCTGCACCTGGCTAGCCTCGCTGTAGTCATGCAAAGGCTGTCTTGCATCACACATGGCTGCTGATTGTCTCCTCAGGCCAGGCCGAGCGTGTTGCTGGAACTCGTTTGAGGCTAGACAGCGCTAGAGCACCACACATGGATTGTGGGCGCATGGCAGTTGCTGAGCAGCCATTTTGTCAAACAGTGTGTAACAAGGCAATGAGCAATGACCCACATGGTTGCAGTTGTCCGCCGTGCGCACAGCAAAGCATGCAAAGAATGTTTTTGACATCACACCTTCAGAGCAGCACTCTTCTGCTTCTCAGCTGCCAGCTGAGCTTCTGCCTTCTCTAGCAGCTGCTGACCCTTAGTCACTTCAGTCACATGCTGACTTCCTGCTTTGTCTACCTCACTTTGCAGCTGCTGCTTATGCTGTGTAGCAAGAGCACAGATCTTTGACTGTAGCTGATCAGAGTGCTGTGCCACAAGCTGTTGAATTTGAGCCTTGTTCTTTTGGGTGAGGCGCTCTGTGTGAGCTTGTAACAAGGCCTGCACAAGCGCAAATTGTGACCATGTAATCAGGTCATCCCACGGACGGGACTTGCTTGGCCTAGCAGCCTGGTTTTGATGATATGAGAGGTCATACAAATCTGTCATGCAGTACTAGTTGTATCTGCAGTCCCACAGTGCGAGTGCTGTCGTCTGCAGAGAAAGTATGATGGCACTGACCTCAACATGCCGGTGAAACAGCAAGCTGCTGCCAAGCTGGTCGAGTTATGCCCTCACCTCATGGTGCTCAGCAGCAGCCTTCAGCTGGGCTTCATGGTCACTCCTGAGCTGACTCAGCATGACTGACTGCTGCTCTGTCAGCTGCCTCAGCTGAGAAGATTGTGCCAGCTGGGATTTGGAAGCACCTTTTTCGGCGGTGGCCAAACGAGCCTCCAGCTGCTGCACCTTCTCCTGTGCAAGGAGTAGCTGCTTTTCTGCCTTGACCTGTGTGCCCTTCTTATGCAACTGCTGCTTGCTTGCTTCTGCTTCCTGCACCCAAAGCATTGTGCATTGCATCTTATACCTGCCGCATGCAGAGATTGCTGTCCTGCTGATGCTGCTGTGCATAGGCACGTGTGGTCCACAGGGAGGTGTATCAAGCACCAGGCAAAGCAGCTGTACACTTGACATACTCAGCAACAGGCGATGCAGCTGTACACTTGACATACTCAGCAAGTCCTTAGAAATTTGCGGCAGGAATTGGTCACCACATTAGGGGGACAACAGGCAGGCTACTTACATATGCTTTTGCATGCCAAGCATGCAGAACCAAAACACCTGATCAAGAATGTGAAATTGCAAAATGTGCATGCTGCTTTGCCATCATATAGGCATGGCAGCCACACAGAGGGGATGAATACATCCCACTGCTGCATTCCTGTGCATTGCTGACTGTGGGAATAGTATTGCCCAGTGTCCAGCGCAACGCAGCTGCATCACACGTAGCAAGCGAGACATGCACCTGTTCTTGTGCTTGTTGCTGTGCAGCCTTCAGTGCTGCCACTTGTTGATGGAGGGCGGCTGCCTCATTGCGGGCCTCCTGCAGCTGCTGGCTACTGATGGCCTGCACACAAATGAGTAGCATTGTTGCCAGCATGATCTTCATGCAAGCGCCAAGGCTTGCGTCTGACTGTGGCCGAGTTTCCAGCATAGTCCGAGGGTACAACATGCCGGCAAATGCATCAGCGTACTGCGTCGCACGTGTCAGTCCATGCTCCAGCAGACACATGTATGCACTGCACTTTCTACCTGTATGCCAGTAGTGCATTCAAAAAACAAAATGAGTAAACGGCAAGCACAGCATGTTGGTTGAAGTGAGGGTCAGAATAGAAGCTCCCACCAGCTTCTTAAGGGCGACCTGAGCTTCCAGTTGCAGCAAGGCCTGATCTCTGTCTGGTTCACAGATCGCAGAGGGTGCCACTGATGGTCCAAAATGTTGTATCAAGGCAGCAGCCTGTGCGCTGTCACCAGCTGCCCAGGCAGCAACTTGATCCCATTTTAGGTGATCCAGCTGGCTGAGAATTGGTGCTGCTGCAGGGATCTGAGTAGACCTCTGTGCATTTGCAGGTGCCTGCTGTGCAACCTCTATGCAACTGCTGTGTGAATTGTCCACAGCAGGCTGGGGGTGTGTTGGCTCAGCATCAGGACGTATCCGCTGACTGGCGCTGGCAGACACGTCTGAGCTAGTGCTGATGCTGAGCGAGACATCAACTGCTGCTTGTGCAAGTGCAAAAGCTGGGATGCGCAGATGTCCCTGCTGTGACGCGTCAATGCTTTGGCTTTCCACATTGGAGCTTGCTCGGTCAGGCCTGTCGTGCTTAGTCTGCAAGGCAGAAAGCACCTGAGTCTGTTAAATTCACAGTTGCCGCAGCGCGGCAACTTCAGGCTGCACATACAATACGAGACTGCTTTCACCTTGTTGATATTGGATGCATCGGTCCTCAAATGCCGACGGCTCTGTTGCGGTCGCGACAGACTTGTCAAACTTGATTGTGAGGATTTGCTTTGTGTCTGCATATTGACGCAGATTTCACACAACGGTGCGTTCGCGACGCATAAATCGCAATGACTGCACCATCTTCAGATGACGCAGCAAAGCCGCAGCGGCTTGATGACTGTCTTAAGCAATGCCTTTTGCACTACCGACTGTGTGCGTGTGTGCAAGCCGTTCCGGCGTTTGAAAATCGAATATCGAACGGCGCATGCCGCCTTGGCAACACCACGGTGCGGCGAGCTTGTCACGCTTTGTTCCAACCGGTGCAGTTGTGAGCCCCGCCGTCTGCTGCTAGACATTTGCTGCATCTGCCATTGTCAGCAGCCTCCGTCATCGCGTTCCTGTCGGATACAGTCCTAGTTGACGCATAGCATGCAGTGTCCGGCTGCAACATCCTCGCTCGCCGCACCGCAATGTGCACATACGCTCCCAAAAACCAGATCTGTGCACAGTCGTGTACCGACAAGCTTTCTTGATCACCATCGTGCTCGATCAAGCCAGGACCACGGCGGCTGCACGTTGCGCCATGCTCACCTTGAACGGCGCCTGCCTTGCGTGCATGCGGTTGCTGAAGCCCAGCAGACGGCTCCCGACATGTCTGCAACATCAGCGCAGCTTCAGCAGCCCGGACAGGGACAACAGCAGGTATACTGTCAAAGGCAGCACATAATCCCTCCTCTGTATAAAAGTGAACATTTGGCTTGGTTCAGATCAATGTGGTGATGAAGTTTGGCGGGTCATCAGTCGCCAATGCAGACCGCATGAGGGAGGTTGCTCAGATCATCTGTAGCTTCCCGCACCTTTTGCCCTGTATAGTTTTGTCAGCTATGGGCAAGGTAACACGGACACCTTTTCATTTGTGCGCCTGGATGCCAGACCATTCTGCATGCCAATCCTACGGCCTGTCAGCAGTCATGTCATTCTGGATTTGTTTCTTGCAGACGACAAATCTCTTGTTGAAAGCGGGGGAAGAAGCTCTTTCGACAACCCCAGGCAAAGTTGCAAACCTCTCACCACTCAGGTATGTAAAACAAGAACAGTTCCCAGTTCACGTTTTCTTTTCGTTAGAGACCGCATAGTGTGAGGTTAGATAAAGGGTCCCCATAGACCGCTGAGCCTGGCAGACACATGGCCATGTCGACGCTGACTGCATGAATCGGCAAGCCTGGATGTGTAGTCATTGCATGTGCGTCAAAGCCAAGCATACCATGTTGTTGACTATTGCTCATCAGGTGACTGACCTGACCCCTGGCCTGATGCAGCAGCGCTGAATAGCCCTGCTGCCAGAGCCTTTTTGCAAGACATGGCATGGCAGTGAGTTGCTCATACTGCTGCTCACGTCCTGACATGAGATGTATGTTCTACAGAGACATCAGAGAGCTGCACAGACAAGCCGCGCAAGATCTGTCAGTGAACGAAGAAGCTAAGGATGAGATGGAGGAGCTATTGAGTGAGCTGCAGCAACTGCTTGTGGGCGTGAGCATCATGCAAGACTTGACCATGCGGGCCAAAGACAGCTTGGTCTCATTTGGGGAGCGGTTGTCCACTCGCCTCTTTGCTGCATTCCTCAGGGCAGAGGTGAGAACAATGTATTCACCAGGCTGTTGTCACTCCAGAACGCTTGCTATGTCCTGAGCATGCTTGAGAGGTCTGCTGCCTTTTGCCACGCCTACTTCATCCCAATATACTTCAGCATAGTCTGCTATCAAGCAGCTTCGGCTGTGATGCTTTGTGCATCTGCATGATCAGCGCTTCTGCTAAGATCACTTGTAGCAGCTGCCTATATGCAACACATGTAAACAGGCTATGCAGCAAGGTCATGATACGGGGTGCATTTGCTGCCTTAGTAGTTCTTTGCAGCTCCACATATGCAGGCAGGTCATGCAGCAAGCTCATGATGCTGTGTGCTGACTCCTGCACATGATAAGGACACAGAAACCGCACAGACCCGTACTTAGTAAATAACTGACAGCATCGTCATCATCAATGCTGTCAGTTGTTTTGTTAAAACGGGTCTGTGCAGTTTCTGTGTCCTTATCATGTGCAGCAGTCAGCACACAGCATCATGAGCTTGCTGCATGACCTGCCTGCATATGTGGAGCTGCCAACAAGGCATCTTGGCCAAAGCGCTGAACATGCAGATACACAAAGCATCGTGAGCTGGCTACAGAATCTGCCTGCATA